>KL280533.1:23937-57157 GCA_000699545.1 Podiceps cristatus | reverse complement strand
CCCCCCCGCATATTTGTAAGTAAACAGAAAATCTTGCTAGCTCTGTAAATCTACTGTTCTTTTCATGACATCAAACAAATACTGTTTGTTATCTTTGCATATCAGTAATACTGCTATTAACTTCCCTGAGTACATTATTGTTGTATCTCTGTTGGTAGAGCTGGCTGGACAAAAGAGGAAATTTGGGGGCAGGAGGAAAAATACTTGATACTATGTTAATTCTCATTTCTCATTCAGATATACGTCTACTGAGTATCTTTCCAGGATACCCATCCAAAACAACTCCAGCCAGCCTGCAGCGGCGGTTCGAACTTCCTAGCTGCAGGAATCATACCTGGAATTTGTACCGGGCCGTGGGCAGCTTTCCGTAGGTAGCAGCAATGCTGAGCACGCGCTTGTGCATCTGCTCCAGGGAGCAAGGCTGTTCCTGGAGAAGGACAGGGAGCAGAATGTCTGCTCTCCCATGCGTGGCCTGACACTGGGCTGGGGAGAGCAAGCAGGAAGATGAAAGCAGAGTGACAAGTACAGGTGGATTTCAGGTACTCAAAAGGACCAGCCCACCTTGCCCAGCTCTTCCAGAGGTGACTGCTGTCCCCTGTCTGTGTTATGGCAGAGCCTGTGGGCAAGAGGAAGGTGCTCAGCTATCAGGACAAGCTTCTCTGAGTGACTGGTAGGTTCCCATCTTCTCTGGGGAAACGCTGGCTGCAGGCAAGCCTTCTGCAGGCTTGATCTAACTAGTGGGCCACCAAGCCACACCACATTGCATCACCTGCTCTTAATCCCACTAATGACAGAAATGCAGAGACATCTCAAGACATAGCTATGCACAAGATCAACTACCAGCTCTTTGTCTTGCACAGTATTGTAATGCAACATCTGCCAAATACTGTTGAAAAGGCAGCACAGACTCCTACCTCCCCCTCCTGAGGGATCTTCTAGCAAAAATACTGTAGATGGCTCAGCTGAAGGCAAGGCAGGTTTGCAAAAAAACTGAATGAAAAGCCTACAGCACTTGAGAGGCTTGAAGGGTGTAGAAATTTCAGTGTGGTCCCTGCTGCAGGGCAGATCAGAACTGAAGAAATCTGTAGTGCAAGGCTGGCTGGGAAGGAGCAGTGTCCATTTTTCAGGAGCAAAGTGACTGCAGCTCTGCAGCTCTTGTGTACTCGTGACTGTGAGGCCAATAAAAATGACAGGTGGGTAAGGGGTGAAGATTAGGTCCCTTTGACCTTTCTACCTTTACTCTGGGAAACAGTTTAAATTTCAGTGGCAATTCTTATTCTTAAGACTAAACCAGTCCTGTCCTTGAAAGCTGGTGGACCTAATTATAAGAGGCTTATAGGGATGGTGAATAGATCGTCTTTGCTGCTTGAGTTAATCTTGATATATAATGCATGGCAAATATTGTCTTGTTTCTTTTAAAAAGCGCCAGTAAGAGGAAGTTCCAGAGATGGGAAATGCAATCTTTCAAAGGATTAAGAGAGAACTAACTAACATGAACCAGATCATTAGCTTTGTATTTTCTGTTCCACCTTCTGATGCCCATATTTCACTCATGAGGATGAGTTGGAACGACTCCAAAAACTAAGTGGAAATTAATTTCTCAAAGGCTGATCTGGAAGTTAAGATGCATTTCAAAATCACTTGCTTTACAGATCCCATCCATTTGCCCTGAAGAAAGAAAAAGTAATGCTTTATGTAGCAACACGAGGTACGAGTTCAAATGAATATAGGTGTGCTGCTACAGGAGGCTCAGGGGGGAACCAGCCAGCAACCCAGCACTGCCGTGAGATGCTGCTGCAGCCGTTGTGAGGGTGTACCTAACGTGTTTGAAACAGATCCTTAAAACGGAGGATTTTTTTAAGGAAGCTGGGAGAACTATGCAAGGAGGATTGTATACACTGTGATTTCACAGAAGGTTTTATGATACCAAAATTAGGTTTTTGAGGAGACTGCCTATATTATGAAAACCTACATTACAGAAAAGTCAGTTAAAAAAAAAAGTTTGATTTTTCTTTCAACACTGTTCTCTAATATACACTATTTAAGAACCCATTTTCAAAATGAAAGTAACCTTGATAAAATGTTAAAGCTCTTTTCTTCCTCTAAAGCATGATTTTTATGATATATAACTTATAATATTTCTAAAATATCAAACTTATGGAAGATTTAATTACTGAAATAATTTTTTTTTTTTTTGTGACAGAAAACTGCTTTGCAGAAGGTTCTGCAGAGCTGTTTTGCAACTAGCATTAACATAAGCAATTTCAATTGCAAACAAAAAAAGAGAGAGGAAATTAATCAGGTGTTCTTCATTGTTAGAAAGATTCTCTTTAAACACACCCCAGCTCCAGATAAACACAGCAGAACTAGGAGAAAGTAGGGCTGTAGTGAGATCAGATTCTAGGCTCAGCCTCAAATAATGTCCCCGATTTTAAGGCTGAGAAGTAAAGGGTAAAATACTGGTGCTTTGAGTTATGAATACACTTAAGGTTTTTGCTGAACTATGATATGAGACTAATGATGATAAATATTATGAAAGTGATTAAAGCATGATTGCATAGCAATGCATTTGTATTACTAATATTAGGTAATTAAGGCCCTTGCATTCTTCCTAGACAGATAAGAGGACTCACAGTGAAACTGATACCTTCATTTTCAGAAGTGCTGAAAAAACATCTTCTGCCACTCTTTTCTGTGTGCCATGATTATATTTAGCATCTCCAGACATCTCGCTTAAAGTCACAGGGTAGCTGAGCAGTGGCATAAGTCATCTGGTTTCATATCTAACTCGCAGATCATTTTGGAAGGGATTTCTCCTGGCATAGGATAGGGAAGAAAGGATCAAGTACTGCAAATATGGTACAAATCATTTAATCCTGACACTTTGTACCTTGATTCATGTTGCAAGTGAAAGTATGCCTTGGACTAAAGAAAATGCTGACTCTGCAAAAGGAAGTGTCATAATCAGTGTGGATTTTAACAGCACTGGATGTTAGCACTGACATTTCAGTGTGACAGACTTGAGATGACTTTTAGCATGTGTGGATCTAATTGAGAAAAATGCCCACTAAATAAGAGGTAAAGACTAAATGGGACTTGTTCCTTCCTGCTTTGGGGAAGCACCAAATAGCAAGAAAGCAAGTTGGCCAAACTCTATGGAGAAATTCCTTGCATAAATGCAGAACTGAGGTTTCCAAAGCTGCTATGTAGACCTCTTTCCTAAGTTTTAAGTTAATTTAAAACAGAAAATGCAGTACCCATGAAAAAGCTTCCCTTTGTTCCAGTCTTAAAATGTGCCTTTTCATCCAGTTGAGCCTATCTGCACTGGCTTAAAGCAGTAGTTGCTAATGATTCTTTTGGTTCAGTGTTGTTCTGGACAAATTATGGCAATTAGCTAGATCACAAATATATGTAACTGTCTTTGATACTTTCTGTAATGGCACTTAAAGTTCAAATGCCTGATGTTTAATATGGCCTGTTTCATTAAGGGTTATTCCAAGTAAAGTCAATGGCAAAAGTCCCAGTGACTCCAGTGATGAAGGTTCACACCCTTAGATATAGTTCATCTTACTTCAGAGGAAGATTTTATTTTCTTTTAATTCACTAGATGGTAGCAGTGTACAAATTGTGTTGTATATGTATTCCATTTTTAGTTCTAATCAGACTCGCGCTCAGAACCTTCCTTCATTTCCCAACCCATCCTTTCTGAGTCTTCTGGGTCTTGAGGGGAAACAAGACAAAAGGTTTTGAACATCTTTCTAAAGGGATGCCAAAATTTGTGCCATCCTCCAGATGTTTCCTTGTGATGGCAGAAGCCAGACTGCATTGGAAGAGTACAGCTTCTGATGGTCAGAGAATGACATCAGCATCTAAGGCTGAGCTTAAACACTTTCATCCAGCCAGTATATAAAAAAGGAGACATTAAATCTCCATTAGTTCTGTATCCCTTTTACCAGTTTACTGAATTCTCTGGAACATGTCAGGCAGCACGATTAAATGAATGTCTGTTATAGTTGGTCCTGGGAAAGTCATTGTGTTCAGCAAGGGACAATCTAGTCGACAGTAGGCAAGGGGATTTGGG
Organism: Podiceps cristatus; assembly: GCA_000699545.1. Classification (NCBI taxonomy): domain Eukaryota; kingdom Metazoa; phylum Chordata; class Aves; order Podicipediformes; family Podicipedidae; genus Podiceps; species Podiceps cristatus. Next base: position 53,076 of record KL280533.1, on the reverse strand, counting down.
CTTCCAAACTACTAATCTGGGGTAGGGTTGTTGCTCACTGTAATCCATTTTTGCCGGCAGTGCATGGGCAGATAAGCAAAACCCAGTCATTTGAAACAGATGTTGCTGTTTCATACACTTGTCCTACCTGATGCACTGCAGGTGCTAGGGTTAGCCTCCCGATCTACATGTTGCCACACGAGCGCTAACCATTTCTTGGGAGGGAGGAAGGGAAAATTTTTAACAAAATGTTGATAATCTTTCTCCAGCAACAAGAAATTGTTTTCAGACAGATTGGTATAACCTTTGACGTTTCACTTTTATCACTAGCATGCCCTGTGCTTTCAGTGACGATGGCCAGTCCTGAGTGGTGCTTTCAGGGAGCTGGTCACAGCCAAAGGTGCCACTGAAAAGGCTGCTTCTGCCCCAGTGCTTCTCAGCACTCGGGTGTTACATCTCACCAAGCGCACAGGCAGCTCCTTTCCAAGGTTGCCTGTTCCTGCCAGTCTGTCTTGAACAGTCATGGTCAAGCAAGCTGACTGTCTTGGCTAGTGCAGCAACTTGAAACTAGCTCACGATTTTTAAAATGTATACAGCACTCGTAGCTCTAAATTTCATTCCTAATAGTTCTGCTACAGTATATCAGAGATGAATGATGGAAGTTTGAAGTGGTCTATCAGAGAGACTTTTATAGCCTAAAAATACACAATGGTAAAAAATATGAAGATATTTATGTACTGATAGATAATGGCCAGAAGTAGCAGAGAAATGATTAATGTAACCCTCCAGTGAGTAGCTAGAACTATAGTTATCCAATATCCCCATCTGATCCTAGTGGGATGCAGATAGGAGCCTTATCACTAACTAAACCAGAGTCCTCTTGACTGTGTCGGACAGGCTGATATTGAGATCACTTTGCAGGAATTGCTTTATATAAAGCTTGCAACAAACATTATTTTCTGGTAGTACAATGACAAAAATCCAGGGGATGTTTTGAAGAGAGTTTTCAGAATTCCTTCAGGCAATGACTGTGGAAGAGAGACTGTAATATAACTACACTCTTGCTTTGTGCAAAGCACAGTGAGGAAGGCAAAATTAACGTTGATAAGAGAAAGCACACACAGTTTTCATGAAGATGCTTAAATATCTGATATCATTTTACCAATTTGAGTGGTTGAGTGGCAGGAATATACTGGCTTTTATACTTTATATTTGGCAGCAACTGAGACGTTGTAAAATGCACATGCAGTTGCAAAAAAACCCACCCCACTGTAAATGGGTATAATACCTTAATGACTTGTCCATTTTCTAAGTCTTTGTATAATGCTCTGAGTAATTGTGCTGGTTTTGGCTGGGATAGAGTTAATTTTCTTCACAGGAGCTCGTAGGGGCCCTGCTTTGCGTTTGTGCTGGAAACAGCATTGACAAGACAACGATGCTTTCGTTACTGCTGAGCAGGGCTGACACAGATCCAAGGCCTTTTCTGCTCCTCACCCCACCCCACCAGCGAGTGGGCTGGGGGCACCAGGAGCTGGGAGGGGACACAGCCGGGACAGCTGACCCCAGCTGACCCCAGGGATATTCCATACCATGTGGCGTCATGTTCAGCATGTAAAGCTGGGGGAAGGAGGAGGAAGGGGGGGACGTTCAGCGTGATGGTGTTTGTCTTCCCCAGTAACCGTTACACGTGATGGAGCCCTGCTTGCCTGGAGATGGCTGAGCACCTGCCTGCCCATGGGAAGGAGTGAATGAATTCCTTGTTTTGCTTTGCTTGCACACATGGCTTTTGCTTTACCTATTAAACTGTCTTTATCTCAACCCACGAGTTTTCTCACTGTTACCCTTCTGATTCTCTCTCCCATCCCACCATGGGGGGAGTGAGTTGAGCGGCTCTGCAGGGCTTAGTTACCAGCTGGGGTTAAACCACAACAGTAATGTGAAACAATTTCCTCGTCAGAGCCACAAAAATCATCCTAAAATATATGATAGAGATGATGATAGATCAAGTCAGTCCAGATTAGATTTCCATTTTCTTTTTGGTTCTTTTGGTTCATAATTGCTAACAAAACTTTCAAAGTTAGGGTCCCAATCTAAAATTTCAGCAAGGAAGTGATCAACACCTGGAAATTAACAGGCTATGCTGAAAATAGCAAACAAAATACACCAGTTCATATTGCAAGTATGTGAATGAGAGGAAAGCATGGTATATGCTGATTCCATGTCATACTAATTCTACAACTGTCACTTGGGAATTAATAAAACATCTAACATGACTGTCTTGCAGCTGTGTTCCTGCTGGCTGCTGCTGTGGTGATACAATGCAATAATATGCCAGTGATGATATCAGTAATAAATGATGGTGATAGGCCATCAGATCGTCATCACTCCAGTGATGTACTATTGCAATGCATCATCAGGCAAAGGAGTTTAAGTATTAGTAAAAGAGGCAAACTTCAATATGCATATACTGAACACAGTGTATGACATAATGTACGGTATGCACTGTGTATGTGTTCAGCAATAACTGTATATGGAATGTATACTGCATATATGGGGTTTTGTTACTCATTTGAATACTTAAAATTTAAAGGGAATGCGAGTGTTTAAACAATCATAGAATCATTTAGGTTGGAAAAGACCCTTAAGACCATTGAGTGATGGAGCTGCTTGGGAATCAGCTCTCCAGATTTTCACCATCCTGTATTGCAATGTGAGCATGTTGGGTAACTGCCTCTCATAGTATTTGTACACCAAAATGATACGTAGAGGCTTGGTATGATAGGTCAGGATCAGCAGGTTTTTGATTTAATTTGCGACCGCTTCCTAGCTTGTTCCTAAGACCATGATTACTGCCAGAGGGCTCTCAAATATTTTGTGAGTACCAACCAACTCCTCTGCAATAATGGTATAATATTACACCTGATATGCATATGGATGGACCAAGTAATTAGAGGGAAAAATTTAAGATCTTTCTCATTCCTTATTTCTTATTTCTTTCATTTGGCAGCTGACTTCACTGGAAGCTTGTACAGATGTAAGGCATCACAGCAGTGACATTTCACTGAAGTCTTCTCAGGTGACACAATTCATAGATTAATCTCCAGTGAAATTTCTTGAAGAACTGATGCATCTTAGCTCCCAGACCGTGAAGTGAGTTTGGGGAGTCTCGCTGAGTCACCTAGCTACTAGGAGGTTTAAAAAGAAGGGAAGGTTTTACTCTGAAAGCCAAAGAGGCAATGCCAAGAGACTCCTTTTTAGTAAGTAAAGTGCAGTTTCAGAGGTTCAGTTTTGTTGACAACAGACCAGAGAATTAGGCCATGCACTTTAGATGTTTGGTTTGGTTTGTTATTAGCCTTTCTGATACTGAATTGTGCCAGAGGAGTTCAGTACCAGCCAGCTCTGTGATCAATAAATATACTATTGATGGAAAATGGGGGAAGGACTTTAATGATTCTTTAAGGTCAGCTGATTTGTCCCTAAAGCTCATATGCTCAGCATCTGTTAAGAGTCACAAACTGAGACAGTGAAGTTCAGCTGGGAAGAGGTTTGATTTTGTATGGCTGGCTGAAATTCCTACCTCCTAACACTGAAGAATATTAATTTCTAAGAGCTGGTGTGAGTAGCTTCTGCATGAGTAATCAAGTTAGTCACTTCTGCTTCCACTGTTCTTAGATGTAAAACAAGTAAGATCGTTCTATTTAAGTTCAAATAAAAAACCCTGAGCCAAGGAAAGCATCACTCAAAGCTTGGAGCACTGCAGTTTCATCACCCAAAATGCTGCTACTGTAAATTTGGTTCAGCTACAAAGTTTGCATCTTTTAGTACATTATAAATAAACTTTTCAGGATACTATTGCAAAAGTCAATGCCACATGCTGGAAAAAAAAGCAATTAGAAGAAAAGAAAGTTAGGAGAGGTGAGGATCTCCTTGTATAATATACATGTTGTAACCCAACAGAGCATCCAGAGCCACAGGGGCAAACCGTGTTTCCTGCTGGGCTTGAAACATTTTGTCTGCTTTATTAACTTCCAGTGGTGATAGTGGAACTATAGCCTCAGATGGAAAAAAATATCCACCTTTAATATAAAGATTCCTAGTGATGAAAACTATCACAACCTTCATTAAATTGTTTCTCTGCTTAGGAAGCTTCACTGTTAGTGACTTGAAACATAGATCTGGAGCATACACAATTTGGGTTGCTTAAAGTTGAAGCAATTTGGGTTCGACTATAGATTTCCTTGTTCAGCAGAGGTTTCTGCTTTCTGGTGGCTTTTACCTTTCCAGCTACTTACTCTATAACCACATTATTGTGTATCTTTCTGTTCTGTTTGACCTTTAGTACACCTATTGATTTAACTTCTTTTAAACTTTCTGAGTTCATAGTTTTGTTTTGTCATCTGTATAGCAATGTTTTACTGAAGCCTTGAGAATATTTATTCAATGCTCTTCCTATATCAACCAGGCTAATAATCTCTCTAAGAAGATTAAAATTACTTCAAGAAGATACTTTTTTCATATTTTGTTGTTCAGCATCAACAGTAGCATGCACCTTTCAGTCTCTGTTAATTGAATTAAATATGAGCTTTTTCCTTTGTTTTCCCATACTGATGTCAGCCTGACAACCTCTGTTATCTCAGCCATCTTACCCATACTTTTTAATGAACTAACAAGGAACTAGCATTCTTTTAAGTTTTCTGGAATTCTCCCCTGTCCATGGGTTACTGAAAAATCAACATTGGCTGCCAAAACAGCTCCTCAGCCAGCTGCTTTAAAATTCCTTGATGCAAATTACCCAGAACTTCTGATTTAAGTATGTCTAACTACAGAAGCTGTTGATTAATATCCTCTTTAGTTACAGTAGGAATAGAGAGTGTATTACCAGCATCATATAGCAAATACATCATCCTGTCTTCCCAGTACGGAGCAGTCATCTTTATTGAATTCTCTTGCATTGTTACTAAATAAAAAAGAAGTATCTATCGCTTCTGTTTGGGAACAGGCCTATTGGTCTCTTTCAGGTTTGTTTTTTTCCACTCCAGAAATGTTTTGCTAAAACCATTCCCTTATTAATGTTCTCAATTACACATTTTTGTTTTTCATGTCAATTATCTATCCTCTTTTACTATTAAAATAATTTTTTTCCTCCTTCTTGGTGCTTTTATGGCTGCATTCGCTTCCTTCCTGCTGCAGAGGGTTTGAATTTATTGTGTTGAGCTTATACTGTTGTGTTTTTACATAGATACAACCTTCTTTCTCCTGTTAAGATATTCTTAAGTAGTTCTTACAAAGCTCTCATATTTTCTGCCTTATTTCCTTCTTCTGTTTGATTTTACTCATAATGGTTTTTGGCTTTATAAAACCTGCTTTCTTAAGGCACCACTGTATGCTGTACTGGTTCAAACTTCATTTTGCTTGCATATAGCAACATCAGTTAAATTATTACCACTTGTATGTCAATAATGAAGCCAAGACTGGTCCTTGGTATAGATGTTTCCTTTTTATTCAAGAGCACATCAAAGATAAGCAAAAATCACACATAAACCAGATTCATTCACTTCCCCTCTGGTAAAGGTACCTCATCCTTCCTACAGGAACGACCTGGCTGCTAAGTTAAACTAGGAGAAATGCCAGCCTCACCAGAGGAGGTTTATAGCTCCCTGTGGGATATGGCAACTCACTCCAGCTGGGACCAGGCACAAATCGCTCCCCCCCACCCCCCCTTCTCCTTCCCCCATGGCAGGGTTCCCTGGCAGTCCCTGAAATGAGGACAGGCAGCTGTGAGGTGTCCTCTGCCCAGGCAAAGAGCATTAACCTTCTTCATATCACTAGTCTGTAGGATTTACAAAGGAATCATTCAGACCCTGTGGGTTCTGCCCCAAAGTTGCACTGGGCTGGCTTCAAGCCTGTGCTAATGTTGGAGGTGAAGGATCGGAGCTTGGCTTCTTAATAGGCTGCGGTTTGCAAGTTTCTTTGCACTCCTATACACCCAGCTGCTGGCTGAGAGAATAAGCTGCTTTAGGTATTTGTGTCTGCGTGGAGTAGGTTCAGGCTGCTTGCTGTTTCGGTTCGAGGGAGAGAATGAGCTGATATTCCCCACTGCTCCCTCTCTTTAAAGCCCAGTGTTGTGCTCTCAAAACAATACCCCTGTTTGGTTTGGTTCCCTGGACTAAAATCTCTTCACGCTGGTTTCCTCACTTGCGTTTGGATCTTTACTCGTAGCTGCTGTAATTGAAAATGGTTAATATGCAATGGCTTTGCTAGGTGGTTAACAGATCCAATTAGGGCTGCGTTCAATATCTGTTACGTTGCTTTGCAGAGGACAAAAAACAGCTTACATCTTAACTTCAAACCTGTTTAGAGAAAAAAATCTTTCAGAAGTTCTTTCCCAGAGTATCTCCTCCGTCTCTGAAAGCTTAGATTTATGTGTGTATCTTCAGCAGCTGAACAGCAACGTAAACAAGGAAAATAGCCAGGAAAGGCAAAGTGCACTTGCAAAGGGACTGCTTGGTAACCCCGGGCTACCTGAGTCGCGCAATCTGCTATGAAGTGGCATTTCTGGGGCCACATCACTAGCCCCTTCTAGCCCACGCGAGGTTTAATAAACACACTGCTGTGGCTCCAGCCATCTTTGAAACTGCCCACGAGTCACATCATGGCCCAGCTCTGCGCTAAGCTCCGCGTGAGCGCAGGAGGCGGCTGGGCTGGGTACCGGCAGCGGGGCGTCTGCCTGCTCGCTTTGCACCCCTGAAGCCGCCCATCCCACGTGCGGTCGGGAGTCAGGCTCTGCATCCGAATGCGACGGATGGCACGGCAGGTCAAACGCCTTAACAAAGCTGCTTTGTAGCTGCTCTTCCCCCTCGTCATCCAAAAAAAGAAACAAAGAATTCTTTCTATTTTGGAGCTTATGTTGTAGGCTTAGATACTATATATACACGAACTTTCAACATGTGGTATCTTATTTTATAAAACCACAGCAAAGAAACTATATTGAATGCTTGCCAGATTCCTCCCCCTCAGTCCTGCTCCTGACACTAGGCACCTATTGTAGAGCTCGAATATTCCCTCCACATATCTAGGTTTTGACAGTAGCTCGCTTTTGTGATTGCAAGTGAGCCATAAAAAAAGAGAGTTACAGCAAATTAATAAGTCTCTTCTGCTGAATATGTTATTTCTATTAAAATTTTAAAAGAGTTTGAAGTGACAGTAAATGTGGTCTTATTTTAGAATGGTTTCCATAACACTACACCACAGTTGCCAATGGCACTTATGCCTTCTCGTACATACACACGTAGCTATTTAGCTGACAACAGTGTTTAAGCCATTAAACAAGATAATATTGCAACTGTTATGCAATGGTAAAGCTCACTTTTGAAAGAAGTATTTGGTGTTTTAAGCCGAAAGTCGACATTTGTTCCATATTCATTTATATTTTCTTTATTAGAAATGTATAATTTAATGTAATATTCAAGGCCCTTAGGGTATACGCTCTGTTACCTATAAAACATTCATGCACATTGAACACTTTTTTGGTGCCAGCTCTTGGCTTTGTACATCTGCTGTACAATACTGAGTATTCTAACTAACAACATGCCTTAATTGAGTTTAGGTGTTTGAGTCATTTATTTAAATTTAGTAGTGTGAATAATTTATTTCAATTTACATTTTAATTATTTTACCCACTTTTTTGGGAGTAACCTCATTTTCTAGCTTCTAAAAAAATAATCGGCATATGTTTACTGCAGAAACATTCACACTTACTAAATTCTCTGAGAAGTTTAGTTCCAAACTGAGAAATACTAATGAATTATTCATATCTCAGGCATTAGCTGGAATTAAATTAGGATGTCCAGATCTAAAAGAAACCTGACCTTCTAGTACCCAGCAGTCCCTAAAGCTCCCTAAGGATTGTTCATCCGCCATGGCAGGTTGGACTACGTATGGCAAAATATTAATATTTCTGCAGTCAATGTGGGTTTATATGTTCTTATTTATTATTCAGTTATTGTTATTATTTATTACCTGTAATTGAACAGTTTATTGGGACATTATGCATGGCGTGGAGTTCCTTGTGCTCTTTGGCCAGGAATATTTATAACCCAAAGGAAACCAAACTTTTTGTTGTTATATGAGTTTACTTTGCAAAAATGGACTGAACAAAGTGATTTTTTTCCCATGTAACTAACAGAAAGTAAAGTCCTGAGATGGGCTTTCCATTTCCAGCTGGTGCCTGTTGTATTTAGGGACCTCACAAGTGTGGAAACAGATACCTACCCGCACATACAAGCATCTAATCCGTGGCACCCTCGGTTCACCAGTGTGCCCAGAGCTCAGCTCAATTTACCCAAGCTGCAGCGTGGTGTATTGGTTGTGCATTTGCTGGGATAACTGCAAGGAAGTCCAAGCTCAAAGGACTTATGTTCTCAGAAATAAACGGGGACTTTGGTGGGAAATCAGCAACAACTTAGCATTATTTATTTATTAATTGACAACAAAAGCTAATTGTTCATTGTCTGAAAAATCTGCTTTCTTTAAAGGTGGACCTGAAAAATGGAGGCACCCAAAAATAGACCAAACTAAAAAATGCCAAACTGATTAAAACTCAAATGAGTTTGCGGTGCCAAACCTGTGGTGTTGCCTGCCCCATGTTGAGGATCGCCGGGACCCACAGGTTGCCTGATCTGCTGCCCTCTCTGAGTGCTGAGGTGAGCAGAAATGTCCTACCCCTGTGCCAGTGTCATTTCCAGTGGTATGTGGAAAATTTGGAGAGCAGCTAATTCTGTTTGCAGAACTATGTAAGACTTTAAAGGCTTCTGCTCATATTTGAAATATAAGCCCTGAGCAGTTGTTATCAGGCAGCTGTAGGCAGGCATGGTTTTACTTAGTTCTCTCACTGTTTCCTGGGCATTAGCCACAGATCTTGTTCTTGCAACGGCATGTGTCAATAAACTCCGTTCACTGGAGCTATCCAAATACATCATTATTTGCATGGCACAGTCTTCAGGACTCATCAGTTTAACCCATGAAGTGCTGCTACTGTTTTAACTACTGCTCCCCCGCTGCACACAGAGATGAATCAAGGTTGCTCATCCAGGGCACAGCTTGGTGATTTGTTCACCAAAGAGCATCTGTAACAGTTCTCTCCAATTCTTTCACGGGTTTCTAGTGCATTCAGCCTCAGGGTCTAATTGAGCCCTAACGTTAAGACATACAGTATCATCTGATTTTAGAGGAGCTTAGGAGCTAAGAAAACATCTAACATCTGAATCCGGCTCTTGCAGAACATTTTCTCAAAGTGTTAACAGGAGAAACACTGTCCCTGCTTTATAGGCACTTGTTAGTGACTGAGATAGCTAAAATAGATTTTTAACCAGAAAAAGATGCCTTCAACAAAGGGTAATGAAAACCACTTAGCATTAAATATGTGAGGATTTTTCTTTAGTGGCAAAGTCAATTTGTGACATTTGCCATCGGTCCTGCGTGCAGGCATGCATATACACGTGCACCTGTGTCTCTCTAGTTGTCTCTTTTTTTTTTTTTTTTTTTTTTTATGGTCTTCTCCAAATACAATGTAAATATAAGCAAAAATATATGCATTGGTTTCAGCCTGAATGTCTTTGTTCCTTGGATTTCTATGTCTACGTATCTATATATATTATTCAGCACTTTCTTTTACTCATGCATACCTTTTCACACACACAAATGCGCCCTGAGATGTTATGATCTCCCTTGTCTGTCAATCTATAGCTACATAAATGTTTCTCTAGGTAAATAAATTTCACCACATTTTACTTTAAAATGTAATTTCTTTAAAATTCACTTTTACTGCTAAACATAGCACATAATGGCCCATCCATAAATGAACACCTTGAGAAGAAAACTGTAAACTGGAAATATTTTTAATAACAAAAATCTTTAGCCTTTAGCTACAACAAACTACATGCATATCTTTGTTTTGAATATCAATTGAGATGCTATTCAAAGTAAGCCTTTTTTGTCAGCTGTAGAAAAAAATCCCAGCTGAGCAGAAGTTGGGTGTAGAGGAGTCTGGAGAGAAGCAGTGATCTGCTGGGTTGTGTTTCAGGTGCAGTGACAGTCGTCTTAGCTGTAGCTATGAACTGCAGCTTTCCACAGCCAAAAGCACAATCTGCAGCTTCAACCAAAGAGGTGGCAGGGCTGCTGAGAGCTGTACTCCATGGGGCTTCTCCACTGACCGAGTGGCTGCCCCAGAGGTAACACAGAATTCATTTTGAGGTCGACAAGTTCTCTGCTTGGGGAAGGTTTGACGTTAGTTGTTGTGGGGTGTGATGAATGCTCAGGCTGTTTTCTCTGCATCACAGTCTGCAAATTCCAGCTGAAGGAACTGATTAGTTCAGCAGATGGTTAAATACCTTGTTGAACCAGAGCCATATTTGATGCCTACACATGGGGAAATAACTTGGGGAATGATTATGACAAGCAGAAGGCTGTGGACTTCTGAGTAGCGAGGTGCCCCAGAGCCATGCGCAGGCGGTGATGGGGACAGTGCCAGCCTGGACACACGGCTGCTGCGGGCTGGGGAGCCCCCGGCTGGGGCTGGGGCTGCAGCTGCCCAGGCACTGCGGGAGGCACCTGGGTGTGGGGAGGAGAGACCCACGGGGGACTTCAGCGTGTAAAGGGTGGAAGGTCCCTCTGGGCTGCTTTTGCACCAGCAAGCGGCAGAGCAGAGTATCCTGAGAGGCATCACACCACAAAATGAGCTATAGGGACCATGAGCTGCTGAAAATTCATGGTAGTACAAAATCTACTCCACTGTCGTCTTTAAATGTTTATTCCTTAAGCTACATACTCTCTAACAAAGGCAGCTTTTCCCTCAGACCCTTACAAACCCCTGTCCTAAGTGCTCTGATCACAATAGGTTTTGTAGAGTTTGCACTGATGATGGTATGTGGTGTGAAGCTACTGGCAAGCTGTGGTGAATATGCAATATACACAGCTTTCCATATTAGAAACCTGCACGTGTCCTGGAAGTCAGAGGATTAAAATGATTTTTGGACATGATCTGTTTTGAATGTCACAAGCAAAAGGCCCTCCCGAAAGCTAGACAGAACATTTTGCACATGACAAGGAGTAATTTCTATAAGAAAAAAATCTATTTTTGAGTAAAGAGCTTAATAAAAAATATAAGCAAAAGGTAGAAAACCGGTGTCAGTTGTTGAAAAAATACTTTTTTATATAGTGGTCCAAATTTTTAGGCATTTTGTGGACAACCTTGAGACTAGTTCTTTGTCCCATTGCACTTACTATCCAATACTGCACATACACAAGAAAAGAGCAAGTGATAAGACTGGGAGTGATGGACATACTTGAAAACAGATTTGGCCTTTTTTGACTGTAAATGGTTTCTCAGGTGCAGATTTATTTGAAAAGGGGATTAATATGAGAAGGATGTCTTCTTATTTGATGGCTCTGAACCTACCCCCTCTGGTCTCCTCCTTTACGCTAGAGGCACAGTGTATGTGCTGGGAGAAGGATCATGCCATACTTTTCCACTAAGCCTCTACTGTTGGAAACAGGATATTAAATGCTTGGCAATAAAGCAGGTTCTGCTTGTTCAGTAACCTTGTAGCCTTCAGCTCTGCTCTAAAATCTTACAGGAGCTGAGTACCCAAGCAGGAATCAATGATTTGTATCAGAGAGGAAGGAGGATATTAAAGATACACTGGAGGAAACAAAAAAAGAGGAGCTAACCTTGGAGCAGCAAAATGGGTAGAGACCCATCGGTTCAACTTCTAACCTTCATTACTTGTCCCTTCCCATTGCTGAATTTAATCTTCTTTACGTAATTCTTGCCAGCCCCTCCTCTGGCACTGCAAGCTGGCTTTTTAACTTGATTAGTGGCTTTTGTGCACAGCCTCTACTGGGCCGGGAGTTGAAGCTGGGGAGTGAGATGAGGCAGTTGGGGAAATAGTGCTGCTTTTCCATCTGGGCTCCAGCAGGCCCTCGTGGATTAAAGCTATCAATCATGTGAAAAAAGTTTCTTGGCACTGCTGGAGCTGAGGAGAGTGTGTGTTTCTTCCCCCCTTTATTAGCCCACACCCTTCAGGGCTGCATGCTCGTTAGCAGCCACCTCTGCGTAATGTCCAGGAGGAGCTTCGTGGCTGATCCTGATGGGAGAGAAGGTGGCAGGGACGAAGGGCAGGGAGTGAGGCTGCGGGAGGGCTGAGGCGCTGAGCTGCTGCTCCCTGGTGACTGCAGGGCTCTCGGGTGGTGCTGGAAGTGCCGGGCAGGGAGGACAGCACTACAGGAGTAGCACCAAGTGGGGCTTGATATTGTGGGTTGTGTATTCCCCTCTGGCTCAACTGTCAGCTGTCAACCACTCCTAATGGTCCTCCTCTGCCTCCCCTAGTCCTCCTTCATCTTTCTATAAAAGTTTCCCAGCCTTTTGTTAAGCTTGTGGTACGCAGAGAGCTGTCCCTGCAGAATGAGCTCTGCCTCTTGGCCTCTGCTTTTTGTGGAACGGTCAGACCTGCGGTGCAGATGTGGAAGACGGCCAGTTAGCTCTCATTGTGCAGAGCATCCCAGTGGGCTTGGAGATCAATCCTTGCACAGACAGAGCATTTCTGGGGCACAGTTTTACGTAGATCTTTAACTGAGCTAACTAACTGAACCTGCTCGCAGAGGGCCTGTCCCTCGAGCAGCTGGGCGAGGTGGGGACTTGGATGCCAGGTGGGTCTGTCAGGTGTATTTGCCAAGGGAGGAAGCCCAGGTTTTGAATACAGGAATCGAAGTGCCTTTCCTGTCCCCACAAAGGAGGAGGCACTCAGGCTTTGGGGCTGCCAGGCGTGCGTGGTGCAGCTGCGCAGGCCAGGGGAGGGCAGAGGTGAAGGGCAGTGGGGCTCAGGGTGCTGTGATGGGCTGCTCCGGTTGCAGGACTGCAAGCAAATGAAGTGTGCGTCTGTTTGGCTTTTCCTCTGAAGTACACAATTTGTCAATCAGCCTTTGGAGAGTCTTGCTGTTCACAAATTCTGGGTCAGGAAAGAATTACCCTATTTTTTTCTGAACACAGTCACGGGGGTGGGAACAGGTTGGTCTAGAGGATATTACAGCCCTGCTGGAAAGCCAGAGGAGACCAAGCTGAGAAACTGCAATTCCAAACTGGAACAAGTAAAAAGTCCAGGACCCTATACTGGTCTCTGAGAGCTCCCAGGGGAGAGCTGTGACAACACTGAGCCATGATGATTTGGGGACCACCATGATGCAGGACCCTCAAGGACCAAATCTGGTCCCAGTTACTGCAGTGTAAATCCTGAACAGCCTGTTAAATCTGACCTGTTCTTCTGCTGATTAAAGACCAGACGGGAGCACGTCAGACCCTCTGCTGTGGTCCTCCCTTCCAGCTCACTGCTGGGCCTAGCTGTGACAACACTGAGCCATGATGATTTGGGGACCACCATGATGCAGGACCCTCAAGGACCAAATCTGGTCCCAGTTACTGCAGTGTAAATCCTGAACAGCCTGTTAAATCTGACCTGTTCTTCTGCTGATTAAAGACCAGACGGGAGCACGTCAGACCCTCTGCTGTGGTCCTCCCTTCCAGCTCACTGCTGGGCCTGCCGGCTGAGCTGAGCTGCTCCCCAGCCCCTCTGCGGCTGGAGGGCCACCAGAGCTCCTTGTGTGATGGTGGCTTATTCTGCTGTTTGAAACGGGGCATCTTGCACTTTGCCTCTTAATTTTGATCTGGAATGGCTACTCATTCTTGTGTATCACTGTAAAATTGATCTGGAATGCTAGATTCATTCCAATTAAATACCAAGCTTCCAGATTAGTCCAAGTGTAATATAAGAATCATTAACTAATGCTGAGCATTCACGTTCTCCTGGCCCTAGCAGAAGGCTGTGAGAGACGCTTAGTGCTTTTAAATCACTCCACTGTGCTCTCTTATTAAATGCCACAGTTTTCAGCCCCATATCGCATTATTACCATTGTTGTCCTTTAGGGGTTTATGTTAATGACGACTGAAAAAACTTAATGAGCATGTGCCTTGAATAAGCTCTTTATACACCTTATGAAATAATTACTCACATTTTATTGAAAACTCCACAGGCCAAGCTCACAGAAGCAGTCAGGGGGTGCCAATTTAATACGATACGCTACGCTGCTTCACTCAGATAAGGCCTGATCCTACAGAAGTTCACCTTCACTGCCACAAAGGACAGCAGACTCACACCTGCAGCTGCTGAGCACAGGGCTGCAGGATACCTGCCGTCCTCCATCCTGAGACACCGAGGAAAGGCAATTGAATTGGAGGATCACAAAATACCCTCTTAGACTGGCAGTGCTGTTGTATGGCAAGGGAAATAGGATTTGCGTTCTAACAGCACAAAACCACCTGATGATCTCTGATGAAAAGTCACTTGTCGATAGCGTGTTAAACAATCCTTAAATAGCGCTTAAAACTAGTAAGCTCTTTCTTCCTGTCTTGTTCCTATCCAGCACAGATCAAAACTGTTGACCTATTAAAGAAAAAGATATTCACAAGGGAATGACTTGCGGTGTCTTCTGGGATGCAATGTGGGCTCTGCCTTTAACAATGCACAGCAGTGGCAGCTCTTATAAGGGCTATAGAAAGTTCTTAAATAGGAATGAATGACAAACAAAGATCCTATTGAGTCTGTGGTAGGATAAGTTTCTCATCACATAAGTGTTCTGTGTTTGTCTGAGGAAAATGGCTACATGATTCGCAGTAGGTGAATTGCTTATAATACACTTGGTTGGAAAATTAAAATTTGGTAATTTATTTTTTCATCTTTAAGCAAAAATCTTCCATATCTATCATCGAGGGGATATTCTTTGAGTCTGAACAAAATGAAAGAAGGAAGTCCAAATGAAATACTCCCATAATGTGCTTTGACAGCTATGAAACATCATTTTTTTGGATGAAATTAAAACCCTTGTGAAAACTTTTTCAACCAGTGCCAGTTTTTATTATTTATATTGAAGAAATGCTTAAGGTTCTTATTTCAAAAACAGACCTGTCAACAGAATGTGTCTTTTTTACTAATGGCTTTATGAAAGTTTCTTTCAAAATATTTACTAAACGTTTGCAAGATATTCGTATCAGACCCCACAAGGACTAATGTGTCAGTGAAGCTCCTTGCTATCTGTGTGCCTCCAGAGGGAGGGTCTGCAGCTACTGATGAGATTTGAGCTGCAGCAGACTGGATCAAAAAAACAAGGGCAGACTTCAGCATCTGGATCCCAAACTCCTTTGTGAGGAAAATGCAGAATTTTGTGTTAACAGAAAGGCAATGCAGAAAATTGTGGGATGCTTAGGGAAGGCGAAAGTCTGGCATATTTTTTTCTCTGCCGTATGCTTTCTGAGTCCTTACTGTAGAGTAGTGTCATGTTTTCCAATTTTTCCTTTGCAACTGTGGAGGTTGAAAGTGTGTTTAAAAATGTTGTATGCATGAATAATTATCAGTTTCCTACTATTCTGATGACGTTTCCAGGCTCTTATCCATGGCTGCTCATTCCTACCCAACCACCCACAGCTGCTGAGCCTTCAGCTAGGGGACACTCCCAACATAATTGCTTTAGCTCCTGGCACAAGATCAGGGTGGGGTAAGGGGCAGGGAACGGGAAGAATCTCCCAGAATGGATCAGCATCAAGGAGAACAGAAAAATTTTCAGCCTGTGGAGCGTGCACTTCAGGAGGTTTCATCCATCTCTCTTCTGCAGCATGTTATGGGACCATCACGATTCACTGCAGCTGCGGTGCTGCAGTTGTTAGGAGGAATTCATGCTGATGGGAAAGAAATGTCCAGCACAGACCACTGCTTAGTTACATGTCTTGTTCATAGCAATTACTAGTTGTGCCTGCAAGGTAAAATAACCTCTGCAGAGAAAGTGGCAAGAAGTTAAGAAGATGAAAAAAAGGAAGGTTAAAAAAAAAAAGGCTGTTTGAACAAAGCAAGGCACAAACACTTCCAACGTTTCACCCCTACAGTTTACAACAGGGAGCCAAAACGAACCAAGGGAGGATGCTGAGGGTGTCGCCTATCTGTCTGCTCAGTGCCTGCACGCAGGGCAGCAGTCGTGGGCAGTCACACGGGCCTGCCGAGGTAGAGCTTTGTACATGCTCAGTTCAACACTGAACTCTGAAGCCGACGTCTCCAAATGGGGTCCTCGTGTGTATTCAGTGCGAGGGGTTATGCTCGGGCATCTGTCTGCAGTATATAATCAGGAGCTCTGTGAAATCATTTCATTAGGCAGGTGTGAGGTAAATGTACAGGGTAATCCAGTATAACACAATCATCGTCACGATTTGATTCCCCAGCCCATCACCTTCCACATTTATCTTCAAAGACCTCTAATGAAACAGCTGCTTAGACTTAATTAAACAGCAGCATTATATAAACAAGTTCTTTTGTTTTGCACACTGAACAGGTTATTCGTCTTCAAAAGCTTTTCTGCCAGAGCTGGCCTTGCTGCCCCTTGACTTGTCTTTACTCCAATTACCACTCCAGTTTAGCTGATTAATTTGTAGCCACTGGCAAACATGCACAGTTGGCAGGACATCATTCCATTTCAGTGACAAGCACTACAAAAAGATCATTATTTTCATTAGCATAAATAACTGCATGTTGATAGAACTCTGGTTTCTGAAAATAGGTTGAAGTCTTAACTGTCTTTATTCATTACCCAGATATAATTGGAAGTAAAATTATCACATAAGTGAACAATAAGCTATCAGTGTATAATGTTTAATGACTGCGCTCAGTCCAGTAACAGTCTGCAATGATTTTTTTTTTTTTTCCTAAAATGAGCCATTTTTATGTAAATGTCTGTATAGACACATAGTAATTTTTTACAAAACCATTCGTGGTATATACGAAGGAGGCAATGGGGAAAAAAAAAAATAATCACATGGCAAATAAAGATGTTTTCTACTGCATAGCTTCTGTTTTCATAAGGCATACCGATATTATTTTTCTAGTCACTGGCCTAGGTTGGATGCTTTGAAAGCTTCTCTTCTAGTCAATTATGTTCCTAATAGTTTTTTCTGAGGTTTTCAGGTTTTTAAGAGTCAATATTGCATAACACGGTCCTTTGAGATTAAAGGCTTAGTTTTCTTTCATTCTTTTTTTCACTACCACACTGACGCCACATTCTTGGTGGCAGTTTTATGCTAGTTTGGAAATGCAACACCTGAGTCGCACTAGTCGTAGCACTATCTGTGCTTGCACAGCAGTTGTCCCTGGTGGGACGCTGCTCTGCGATGGTACCTCGTGCAAGCCAAGACAACAAAAATAATAAAAGAAACCAGCAATAATAAAAACCAGTGTTTGAAAGGTAGATGTTTCAAGAGCTGTAGACCCTTATTTGTAGCTTCGCAGCTCTTCAGATGAAAAAATGTATCAATACACAGGATTTGACCATCTAGATGGTTTTAACCCACTACCCTAAAGAGAAATTTTGAAATGAGATTTCTGCTTTCAGCTCTTATGGAGTATTTAGTTTTATTTTACTTAGAATACTTTACAAAGTTTATATGTATACCTTCTGTAAATATATATATATACACACATACATATACGCACACACGAACTTTCTGATGCTGTAAGTAGAGCCCTGTTTCTGTAGCAATGGTCTAGGGGAAACTCCAGCAATTGTTGGACAAGCATGAATTTTAGTCCCTCTATGACCCAGGGTCAGGATTCAGAGAAGAACAGCCCTTGAAAGATACCACTGTTGGGTTTTTTTTCCCTTCATTGGCTACTGATAGGAAGTATTAATGGTAAGATAAAATTTTTCTTTGTATTATATAATGACACAAAACAATGGCTACTGCAAGATGGGAAAATGAGAGAGGCTACCTTTATTTGCTGCCATCAAGAAGCCTTGCCACTGCTTTGAAACATTGCCCAGAACTTTTTTGTGCCCAGCTTCTATCTCCATATATGTCAGAACACGACTTTGAAAATTAGCTAGTTTATATAGCAGAGAAGAGCCAAGGGTAATAAACATGAGAGCAAATGATTGCCTCAGTATTGAATGCAGTCCAGGAAAAAAATGTAGAGGAGAGAAAGGTGCAAACAAGATTTGGACTGCAGCAAACCTGTGACATCCATTGCATCCCCACGGGTACCGAAGGGCAGTTCCTCGCAGCTGGCCCCAACCTCCCAGGCAGAGCCCTGCCTGCCTCCCCCAGCCCCACATTTCTCCTGGGGCTGCGTGGGGACCTATGGAGAAAGCTGAAGAACCCGTTACGTTGGCAGAAGATGATCATGAAAATGTCTTGCAAAATGCTGTATAGCATTTGCTTAAATTACATACCCGGAGAGGAGGGTGGATAGTCCGACAGCTGTGTTGGGCATACTGTTTGGGAATGGAATGATATAATCAGATGCTAAAATAGACTTTTTTTTTCCTTTTGAAACTACTTCTCAAACACTTATTTTGCAACAAATTATATAGCTCGTAAACTTAAAAAAAAGCATTAAAAATGTCAAAAAAAGGAAAAACCCTTACACATCCATGGAGTTTTTTCAGGTTTTGCATGTACTTGGAACAAATGCCCGAATTAAAGCACATCGGGCCACAGTATCTGCCTCTGCATGCCAGGAGTCCTGCAGCACCGGCACACTCCCTGGGACCATCTGGGGCTGGCAAAGCCACCACAGGGCAGAGCTGGGGCTCGTGACAGCAGAGTCCAGGGATCAGCTCTGCCCTGGGCATTCAGTGGCAGCGGGCAGCGAGGGCATGGAGAGTGAGGTCCTGCCTGTCACCTGCTCCTGTGACTAGCAGCAAGAATCCCCATCTCCATCAGATCAGATAAGCGATGGGTGAGACAGAGTCTTCACGGCTTCGACATCTCGTTGTGGCAGCGAGCAGATTCTCTTCAGACACAAGCAGAGGAACCCTCTGCCTGCATCCTGTGGAGTGTGAACAATTCTGGGAAATGCCTGTCAGCAACAGGGATTTAGTAAGCCATGGTGTTTACCGATGAGAGCAGGGGCCAGAACTGCAGCAAACTGTGGTTACCTATTTGGGGAGGGAAGAAGAGGTTAAGGACTGTTTGAAGTAGACAACAACCTGCACAGAGGAGCAAACAGGTTGGTTGGTTTGGTGGGTTTGTTTTGTTTTTTTTTTTTTTAAAGTTACTGCAAAACATCCTTGGAGGGTCATTGTAAATAAATCACATTTTGGACCTAACTACTTGGGGTGTTGCTGAATTGGAGGCATTGTACAAACAGGCCAAAAGGCACTAACAAGTCAACAAGTCAGGCATTAAAGTAGAATAAGAACTTGCTTATTTCATGCGTAGAAAAAAAAAGGATATTTTAAGATGCAATACTGCTGGCAAATCATGGTGATTCAGAAAATGCTACTGTAGTTCTGAAAAAGCATGAAAGAAAGTAGATACAGTTTCAAGGAATTTTAGGCTGGTACGGTATGGTTACAGGCGTGGAGCTCTGTGTGGAGCAAGGACTGCAGGTTAAAGCAAGCAAGGTGTCTGTCTGCCAGATTAGCACCAAAAGTGCTGCTTTCGCAGTGGCAGCAAACTTGCAAACAATAACTTGCCTGAACTTAATGAAATAAAAAGATGCTCCTTATTTTAAAGTGGTAGGCACCTTTGAGTTTTGGTAAATGTGAAAATTCATTTACCTGAACTATCAGTCATAAATGGTTTTATAATACCAATTACAGCTATGAGAAAAAAAATGAGAGGAGACTAGAATAGTTTTTATAAAAGATAAAAGCCATCATCTTGCAGTCTAAGTGAATTCAATACCATTTGCCTGGATTAGAGAATGTAATGTCTTGTTAAACTCACTGACGGGCCAAGGTGCCCTCAAAAGCACCTGTCTCAATCAGCCGGCATAGCTGGTAGCTGCTTTGTTTTCCGTAAGTCTATGGCAAATTACCGTTGGGACTTCGCGCTAGGTGCACAAGCACTGGGCACAGGCAGATGCTACTTGTGCCCATGCTTCAGATGGATATTTTTTTTTTTTTTTTCCTTTGAATGACTATTTCTGTTACACCACCATTATCATTGGAATTGTCCCAGAAAGCACAAAAGCAGGGTTTTTTTTTTTTCCCCTCACAAGAGTCAGCACTGAGGACTCATTCCAATGTCCTGTTCTTTTGCTGGGCAGAAAATGCTTGTGTTTGCATTTTCGTCAGCTGTTGCTGTCCTGGCTGCCAACGTGGCTAAACTCATGATGGATCAGACTCACTGCTGCAAGATGGCTTGCTTGGAGCGAAAGATTCAAAATGCTTTAAGAGGCACCCGTGCTGTTCTCTAGGCGTCACTCCATTGGCTGCCCTCCAGTAGCCCTACCTGGCTAATATAATATTGCAGAAACAAAGTTGTAGAGATAAAAAAAGCGATGTGTGTGGATGTGGTATTGTAAAAACACTGACTAGGGAGAACACATTTTTAATGTAATGCAGGTCACCTGGAATATCTTTCATTTCTGTGTCCATTTCCCTATATGTAATACAGCAGATTTAAAGACTTTTTAGTCTTTGAGCATGGATTTCTGGGCTGAAGTATCACAATGAAGTTTTATAGCCCTTTCTTATGAAGTGTGGCATTTCTGACATTATTTGATGTGCAAAAGCAACTGCATTAGTCAAAGGCTACGCTTGAACAGTTATCGCTTTAAGCCCATGCCCTAGGAGCATTGTATTCAGTTCCCTCATTATTTCCAGCCCTGCAGGTTATACCAAGAGCTGCTATTAGTACATTACAATCATAAAATGAAGGTAGTCACTTTACATAAGGGTCAGGTTTACTCCTAGAACCTGGCAAACTTCATTTTGCAGCTTGGGTGGATTCAGGCAGTGCCCCATTCTGAGCTTTTCTGCTGCCTGGCTGTTTCCTGTGCAGCCTTGATTTACCTTCTTGGGTCCAAGACTCGCTTGGACAACACTAAAACTTTTAAGAATATCTAACACTACAGCATCCACGTGATGCAGTTAACAGCCTGTTTACCTTGCACAACCTCTTATATCATTCACCAAACATACAGTCCATGGTATCTGAGGAGCACATGGGTCAAAGTGATGAGTACTGCGCATTGCTATAAGGGGGAAGCATTTGGGGTGTATTTAGCATTTGACAATACTGAAGAACAGAAGTTTTCAAGTGGGTAGCATCTCGTGTTTGTTGAAGTCAGTGTGTCTTCCAAGTAGTCTTGATCTTTGCAGCATCTTGTTGGTTATCACTGGACAGATAAAGAAGCTGATAGAATGTCCTTTGGTGAAGCACCTGTCCCTGTGCTTCACTCCCATCTGCCAGTGTCTGTGAGCTGGTGGTACAGGTGTGGGTACTCTGAGGAATCATGGGGATTGAGGTCACCAAATCTGGAGGAAGACGTTCAGAGAAGAAACAGAAATAATCATGACATCTAGGCCCACTTCTTAACCTGAGACTTATTCCTTCTCCCAGAGCTCATGACCCAGAATTCAGGTGGCATAACCACCAGCCGCATGCCGCAAGCAAGGCAGCGCAGCCTGCTGCGATTCTCACTGCCCCTGGGCTTTCTGGCTGTTGGTAGGAGGGCAGTGGTGTAAGTGTTGGTGACTGTACGTCAGGGAGTGAAACTGCTCCTAATCTGGCTGGTGTAAGGGTGTAAGTCACCACAGCCTAGCAAAACACTGCTGGTTGCCTGAACTCACCCCTGATGGCAAAAAGGTAGGTAGGTTGCTTGGGCACATCTGAGTGCACATCTACTGCTGAAAAAGTCCTAATAGATTTTAGGCATGAAAGAAACAGCTGAAATCGAAAAAGTGTTTTCCAGGAGAAAAATTTCCTTGACCCCAATTCTCTGTGTGTTACAACAAGCAAGATATGGATCCAAGGAACATACAAAATAAAATAGAAAAGAACAAGGAGCACCGTCCTCATTTGAGCCATATGCTTACTTGGTAGAGCTTTTCGTTAATTACTTTTTTGCAAAAGCAGTGAGATCAGTTTTGCTAAAGCAGTGTTTAACAGAGGTGCCTCCGTCTGATCAACATGAATCAATGAAATGCAGGCCATCAACTTAATGATAAGATAGGATAAAAATCTTAATGCACCTCATTGATGGTACTTTGCTGCAGAGGCACAAGAAAGAGCCTTATTTGACTGTGAGTGTTGTGTACATTCAACGGTGCTTTAAAGCCTTATATGTAAAGGTGGCACCTTTCCCTATAAATAACCCCTATGCTTTCCTTAATTACAGTCCTAACCAACACTAGTAAAAGAGTAG
The DNA here is from genome assembly GCA_000699545.1 of Podiceps cristatus. NCBI lineage: Eukaryota > Metazoa > Chordata > Aves > Podicipediformes > Podicipedidae > Podiceps > Podiceps cristatus. Next base: position 30,856 of record KL280533.1, on the reverse strand, counting down.
CATCACAACTGCACCCCAAATAATTTTTTATGATCTTAAATGGTAACAGTTTCAGCAATACATAAGAAAGATTTTAATCAAATATTTTCTCGGATGCTTCCAGAGAAAAGACCAATCCTCAAGAAATTTCAGATCTGCAGCTTGAACCCGTAAAGCAACAACAATCTTTTTTTTTACCCTGCCTTCTGCAACAAAAGTTTACAAGAGTATATTAAAAAAAAACCCAAACAAACCACAAATTCCAAAATACGGTTAACCATACCATTTAAAGTATTTAAATGCTGTGATGTTAAGCAGGGTCTAAGAACATAAATGGAATTTCAGGATTACATATTTAACATAATATCCATACTTATTTATAGATATCTTTCTACACACACAGATAGTCAGTGGAGATATCAGAGGGGTTTTCTTTGTTATGGTTTGGGTTTGGTAAAGCTTCTTATTCAAAGCGTAGCCAGAGCAATTTCTAAGGGTTGAGGGAAGACTACTAATTTTGATCACTCTCTAAGCTGCTGTTATAATGGCCAACTAGGTCAACAGGTTATTTACCACCATGGCTTAGTCTATCATCTTCTGCCGATGTGCTTGTAACTATCTCTAAGGCATATTGTTTATGCTGAGTATATTTATACCGTCTAGGAATCAGGTATTAACCCCAAAATTGCACGTGTGGATGTAACCTTGATATAAAGTACAATCCTTTCACTATGGGCTATAAAGCCCAGGTTTCAGGAAAGCTGTTCTTCAAAGGACAAGAATCCCAAAACTGGAGCATATATTAAGATTGGTGCTAAGAGCACCAGGAGCAAGGAAGAAATGCAGCATTCACACTTGAACTAATTGACTCATGTTGCTAGAAGAGCTAAACCGGCATGAGGCTCTGCCCCTGCTAACGCGTGCGTAGGCGAGGAGAGGCCCAGAACAGCAACACTGCATAACGACCCAGGAGCAGTAAAATGATGTATGAGCACTCTTCTCGTTTTCACAAGGCAGCAGTGGAACACTAACTTGTTTCCATGGCAACCCTGAAAAAGAATTACAGCTTTAAAATTGACTGAATGGTAGCCCCATGAAAAAGTAAAGGGCACACCATATCTTTCTAAAATATAATTTAGTACTAAGTCACCTGAACAGTATTAGCTAAAAGGATTTCAGCACTAGACTTGGGAAGTGACCCATTTGGGATATGGAGTGTTAGGTTTTTCTAATGGTGTGCTTTAGATCTGAAGGGCCTGGTGGACACACCATAGCGTACAGCATAAAAGAAGAGGAAAAAACCTTTCTGCCTGAAAACTCTTATCAGGAAAAACAAGAAATCATTGAGGTGAAGGGGAGGGGAATAGCCTGATAGAGAACTGGAACTTTTGTAAAGAAACAGTAACACTCATGTTGGGTGCATAGTACAAAAACACAGGGAAGAGAAATGTGGTGGAAATTAAACAACCCTTGGGATGAGTAAGGGGAGGCTTCTATAGTTAGACTGGAAACACATCCAGTTAAACTAGGAGGCCAGCATCTGCCTTGAGCTGGATGCGTTATCCTGCCCTCGGAAGGCTACTCAAGTCTAATCCCGAAGTCCCTGAACATTTCAGAAAGTTTTTTGGCAGAAAAAAGCCTCTGATTAACTTCAGCAAGACTTGAGAAAAATATTCAGCATTTGGTCCTTTATGTGAAATCTGAGACCTGGGGAGAAGGGAAGGGAGCCGTAATTTGTACATGCCAGATGACATTATTTTACATGACAATATATAAAAGAAAAAATAAAATTTATTATGGGAGATAAATTTGGGAAAGCAGAAATCTAAATTTATTGGCAGAGAGTTTCCTTTGCAAATAAGGAAAAATTAGACACCTGTAAAGTCCCACGTACATTAGTTAGTGCCTTAGCACTAACCCAATGTTTGGAAAGCGTGGTCATATCAAATAAGAGAGGCAGATCTGTAGCTGTTACAAAATGACAACAGACAACTGTACAGTTCAGGATTTGGTCAAGCAAATTTCATTGCGTATTACAGAAATCAGTATTTTACCAAGAAATATGGCCAGTACACTACCGGGAACAGTGTAATACCATGAAAATGGACTTAAGACTCAGGAGTAGGGCCCCATTCAGCTCCGCCCGCAGTCAGCTGTTACTGTGTGAGTTGTGCTGAAATCCTGGTGCCCCCACTCTCCTTCAATGGTTTACAAAAAGCAGGCGTCTGTAAAACCACATTGAAAAGTCTTGTTCAAAAAATAAGTACAAGCATTGACCTCAGTTTCTAGAAATGGCTACAAGAAGGAATTATTTCTGTGTTTGATTAAACAAGGGCTTCAATCTACAGCCTTTTTTTTTTTTTTTTTCGCCAGCAGAAACCTGCACAGATCCTGTTTTCACAAAACCACTGCTTTTGAGTCTTAGCAAAACAGGTGTCCTGTTCTCAAGAATGATCAACACCGTTAATCCCTTAGGCTGGGATGTTCAAAAGAATCTCCAAAAGAAAACCTCAGTGAGAGAAAACATGCACCCTCAGGTACCTTGGCCATTCCCATCTGTGGGCCCCAATGCTGATACCCAGCAGCAGAGAGGGCCAAGGCTGCAGCCTATGTACAGGCTCCCTTTGCCCTCTTCTGGGAACACTCACTTAAAACATCACATTAAGGTATAGGTTGAAACAAATCACAAGTGTGCTTAATAACGTATAAAATAGCTTAGTAAAATTGTCATGAAAATTTAAAAGCTTGGGCAAAAACCCTGCACCTCTGCCATTTATACTGATGACAATGATAATGAAAAAAATAATGATGTTTTAACTCACCCATCAAAAAAATTTATTCACCCTGAGAGAGCAGAACTGTGCAAAGCAGGTGGAAAGATATACTTACCTTGAATTTATAAACTGCTCCTCAGATAAAGAAATACAGGACGAGGAGTTGCCTCATTCACATTCATTCAGTCACCCTTAGCCATTTTTTTAGCCAAGTGGATGCAAATTCTTTGAAGTCATTAGAGCTTGTAAGAGAGAAGCCTTCCACCTGTGCCTGGTTTCTCTGTCCATCTATACATGTTCGTATATCCGAGGCAATGTTGACTCCTTGTGCACACCAACTGCCAGAGGACCTACTGCACTGCTGGGCACCACCACGGCAGCCTTCAGGTCACTGACTGAAGCCCATCGAATGCTCAAAGTGTGCGGTAAGGAGTCCGGACCAGGAGGAAAGAAATATTTCCTTGTGGTAGTAGTATGGCCGGCCTTACCAACGACTGTTTAACAGTCTTTCCAATTAATAAAAGGTGAACAAATATTCCTTACTTCAGTAACTACATGGCAGATGAAAAAATAGAAATTACATTATAATTATTAACCTGAAAATTGTAGAATCATAGAATTATTAAGGTTGGAAGGGACCTTTAAGATCCTCAAGTCCAACCGTTAACCCAGCACCACCACCATGCCTACTAGAGCATAAAAGGCAATTCCAATGCACCTGTTCCTTGCTGGTTGATGTCCACCAGAGAAATTCCATGTCCTCAACAAAGCATCGCCATCAATTAGGTAAAAAAAAAAAAAAAAAAAAAAAAAAGATTGTTTACTCTTGAAATCACATACTGAAAGACCCGGAAGGAACAAAAGGCAGAAGGAGAATTGAACAATAAGGGTTATGGCAAGGACATCATACAATTTCACAAGGTAGATGTTTCTGTTTAGGAATTGTTCCAGATCACAGGAGAGGTCCAAGCTGGTCAACTTGGCTGGACATGGCAGAACAGAAGTAATACTTAAAGTGGGACATAAAGAAGAAAGCAAAGGTTTCTTAAAGATTAGTCTGAAGCGAGCACTTCTCTTTTATAGGGCAACGCACACGGCATTTGCAATCCCAAGTGGGCATTCTGCCTTAGATTTACCAGACAGTGGTGTAACAAAAGAGAGAGAGGACGCCCTGAGCTGTGGATGGCTTTGCTCTGTGGACAGTCGCAGCTTAGGGAAATGGAGGTATGAGTAAGGACTTCTGGGAAGGTTGCTGTCCTACAAGACATACTCCTCTGCGTGTTTATGCCTGCTTCTCCCTAGCCATAGCGAAATGAAAATGAAGCAGTTCTTCCATGACCTTGTTTGCCATTAGCCCCCTGACCTCACCAGGGTATCACAAGGTGTGCTTCAGTGTAAACAGATACACACATTTAGCATTTAGCCACATCAGGGCTAAATTCCAGCTTTTTATTCCTGTGGAAAATGGTATGTTGAACTTACACAATTTGCCATTGCAAAGAATGAGAATCCCACCAGCAAATTGCTCCTTGCGGCACCCAGCAGCAGACCTTGTAAATGACTATGATTGAATCTATTCTAAATTAATTTGGAAGCGTGTGGGATTTTAAGACAGAAGAACTGATCACAGTGCAGTTAATTGGGCCTGCCCTCTTAGCCCCGCGCCCTGTCAGCCCAGCTAAGCAGCTGTCCCAGCAAAGGGAGAGGGGAAGTCGAGGAGGCAAGCAAAAAGCTCTGACAAGAATTTCAATGAAATAAAATAGACAGATTCTCTGCTCCATTGACTTCGCTGGGGTTAGGCCTGCAGAGAGCTTGAACCAAATGCCATAACGAATACAAATACAAGAACAAGTCACATACGCGTGGCATTTCTGCTATGCCCATCTCTCTGAATGCTCCGGCTCTCGGCTCCCTGAGAAGCTACGAGCAGGTGCTCAGCTTTCTACGCTGCGGAGTGACTTGCAAAATGTGCCTGCTGTTACCCCTGCCTGCGGTTCTGTCAACAGCGGGGCTTTGGGTCCATTTACCCTGCTGGCAGTGAAGACTGAACGGGGCAAAGGCGGCGTGTGAGGCACCCTCCTCCCCTGCACTCAGCTGCAGATGTGCTGGGTGCCTCCCGGCCCTCCACACCACCTGAGCTGGGGGCTGCCCCACTCGCGCAGAGCCGAGCTGGGAAGGAGGTCCCTGATTGCAAATAATTATTACAAATCCCAAATAAGTGCTGGGGTGTGACAGATGCAGTAGTGGTGAGGCATACACAGCAGGAGAGCACCGGGCATTTTGGGACTTTCACTGTCAGAGAGAGGTGCAAATGGTCCCCCCACGGCTGCTGGGAGGGGAGCTGTGAGCAGTCCTTGAGGGGCTGCGGTGCTTTATGTGCACTGTGCTCCCCATAAGGCTGCTGGTAATGACGTGCCCAGCGGAGCCTTTAAAACAGATTACGGATGACAAAGCAGGAATCCAAGGTAAATTTTTGGAGCTGATGAGTGAAAAAGAGCTCACATCTTTATATACCGGCTGAGCACATTTAGGAGAGAGTCACTGGGGTGCAATAAGTATGATTCTACATTATGTCACTTTTAAGAGTAAAACTTCATAATCCTCGGCAACTTCTGCATCCTAAAAAGCAGAGTTTGAAAAGTTACCATGCACTGAAACACCTCATATATCCAGGAGACCATTATTGCTCAACTAACTCATCCCTAGGCTGGCTTTGGGTCCAAACGCTCACCTGCTGTGTGGGGCCGGCGAGAGCTGCCCGGGTCAGGGGGAGTGGGAGGACGAGGCAGGGCTGGCCGCGCTGGCCGGCACCCCCACCGCTGGCTGCCTAGCTTGGGGGCACTGTGAATGCGGTCCCTATGTGAGCCACGCTTGCAGGGGTCTTTACCACTGACTCCTCTGGTGTGGTATTTAGAGGAACTAAAATTAATTAAATATTCTACAATTCTTAATTTTTAGGCAGCAGCTCATCCTGCACAGGGATAGGGCGGGGGGCGGGGAGAGCAGAGTTTAAACACTACAGTGACAGATGCATTTTGTGGGATTTAATGATTCATTCTGAGGCACAATCGTCTTTTCAAATACTTATTACCAACTACTATTAGAGAACTGTCTGTTTTCAGGGTTGTACTCATCACAGGTCAGATCGAAAACCTATTGAAAATATTGCGGACTTAAATGCCTTTGATGTGGGACACAGCTGACATGTTAAGAAATAAATCTAATTAAATTTCCTGTTATATGGATACGTATATGTGACTACAGGTATATGAAATGTTCTGTAAGGTGGATGTGATACTGGTTCAAACCCATCTGCCTTCTGTGATTGTTGATGAACTATTGGTTAAGTTTTTGCTTAGAATAAAGCAAGACTTCCAAATAGCAATTCATGATTTTGGCTACCCTGTCCACCCTGGGAGATGTTCTAGCAGCCGATGCTGAACATCCATCTCAGTAGGACGTTGTTATACTTCATGGTGACTTTTCAGACATGAACTCAGCTAAAAACCTTGAATTATTTTTGAGGTTTTTGACCATATTAGAGCAATCTATTGATTTTCTTATCCATGCTTCACATGAGGTTCCTGTAGACACTAGCAAAATACTCTCTAAGGCAAAAAAACCCCAGAATCCTCAGAATACATCCGCTCTGTAAAATCTATTGATCAGAGATTTCAGAGCAGAAATCCACATCATCCAGTTATCATCTTACTTTGTCTGATTTTCCAGTAGTTTGTAGGTGTTTTTTTACTAAAAAGGCCACAATCAAGCCTGTTTAAACCAATTACAGCACAGGTGATTTTGGGTACATCAAACACTACTTGAGCTGTATATCTGAGCACTTCAAAAATCAGAAAAACAGTTTAGCCAGCACTTCAATATAAATGACAGAAATTTTATCTCTTTCATTCCTTTCTGTCCTGGTTTCAGCTGGGATAGAGTTAATTTTCTTCCTAGAGCTGCTGTAGTGCTGTGTTTTGGATTTAGTCTCAGCATAATGTTGATAACGCACTGATGTTGTTTGTTGTTGCTAAGTAGTTGTAGCGTGCAGGAGAAGCTGGGAGGGGGCACAGCCAGGACGGCTGACCCAGCCTGGCCACAGGGATATCCCAGACCACGTAACGTCATGCTCAGTGTATAAACTGGGGGGGGGGGGCGGGAATGTT
>KL280533.1:4940-15033 GCA_000699545.1 Podiceps cristatus | reverse complement strand
CTTCCGAAATACAGCTTGCCTGTGACAAAATACCTGTAAATCATTTTATTCTTCCTGTGATGCAAGTTAGCCAACAACTTTTAAAAATTAACCTATTTAGAAGATACCAAAGACTTCTACTTTTGCTTCCTCTGGTATTTCCCATTTGTAACTGCCATTTATACAGATGAGGCTGCTGCCCTCCAGGCACCAGAGCAAGGGTTGTTATCTTCATGTTTGGAAAAATCTCACTGGATGATTTTTGGTTTTGTTTGTTTGTCTTTGGTTGAGTTTTTTTTAAATTTTGTTTTGTTTTTAAATTCTAATTTATTCAGACTGGATAAGCAAACTTAAGTTTTTGGGTGAGAAGGTTTAATAGTCTGGGATTTTCCTTTACAGGAATTAATTGTAACCAAATTCAAACCCACACGCTATCTCCACAATGTAATCACAAATATGAGTCAACGACAGTATACAAATCATTTATATCAAGGAATGTTTAGTTACGGGGCTACAAAAATACAGGGGAGGCGGTTCCCACAGTGGTCTTTTATTTCAACAGCAATGATAGCTACAGAGAGAAACCAGACTGCTCTGCATCTCCTCTGCCTCTCCTCTCCCTGACTCACTTTACGGTCATGCCAAGAGGCAAAGCAAATGCATGAATATATCTAGGTTCCTCCACATCTAAAGCAGCTGGTGGGAAGTATTTTTCTGCAAGCACAAATGAGAAGTATCTATAACAAAACAAGCTATTAAAAAGTCCTGTTATGACAGGTATTGAACCAGATTAAGTCCAGATTCACACGCCCTTTAGCTATGATTACAGGAATCTCCTACTCTGAATTGACCCTGGTGTCAGGAGAGGCAGTTAGCGCACTTTGCGGCATTTAAACGTGTCTTTGGTAGAAAATGGCCCTCGGAGTACTGGAATAATATCAAGATTTGTCAAGTTTGAAGGTCTTCTCTGCTGTAACTGGAAATCATTCCTCTGTCAGCATTTCACTCCTACTAGACAATGAGAGTGCTCTGCTCACTATAGACAATCTTTTGGGGTACAACCAAACTCTAGTAGTTAAATATCCCGCTACTGAGGTTTGCACTTGGGGTTCAGTGTGCAAGGAGCCATACAGGAATGAGTAATTTTTTTCTCCCAAGTTTCTCTCAGTCTGCCTATCCTAAAGCCAAGAAGGCAGAGTTTCCTGCATCATAGTTTCTTTTCCTTTCAGTGCAAAACCAATCCTAAATTGGCCTGCACCGAACTCTGATTATGTGATAGTTGGCTACAGGCCGACCTGTGCATCCCTACATTAGAAATGCTCAGTACTGCAGCTGAGAACAGAATTTCAGAAGAGCTGATACCCAGCTTCTCAGCAGGCATTTTAGCATCTGTATCCAGCTGACATTACAAGTAGTCCAGCCCCAGATACATTTTAAAAGCTGTGCCTGAAGTCTTACGGAGCTTCCTGTATAAAGCAGCCAGACCTTGAGAAAGTGGGGCATTCTCTCTGGGAACTAGCCTAGTTTGTTAAACATCTGAATGGGTGCATCATTTATGACAAACACTTTCAAAACTGGTTTTCCTCTTTTGACATCTGTCTGCTAGCTTATATGAAATAAACCGTATTTTTTTCTGCTAGTTGAGTTCATGTAACAAATTTTAGTTAAAATAGAATTCTTTTATGGAAACAAATGAAGTTACCTACGTGAACTACATGGCTGAATCCTAGGAGAAAATACTTTGTCTGCAGTGGTGCATTCTCTTGGCAGGGGTCCCTCCACAAATCACATACTAGAGAGTGTAAAAAAATGATTGTTTGGTATGTTACCATGAGATTCCTTGGCAAATCTACATGCAAGAGCCCTGCTTCACGTGCCCTGGCAGCTACCTAATGATAAAGAATGAAAGAGGAGTTCACAATAAGGGCCCTCAGGAGCTTCAGAGGAACAAATGGTCCTCTGATCACTGTGAAGCTACTTGGGGATAAGGAAAAAAAATGTCAGCAAATTTCCGTAAGCCAGAAATATGGTCCAAGAAAATCTGAAACATTTCTGTAACCTCATCCTGCCAGTGTGAAGGATTCAGGTTTAAGCCTGAATCCAGCAAAACACATAAGAGTGAATTTGAACTGAAAGCATAGAGCAACTTCAGGGCCGTGGAAAGGGGCACAACAGGATAAAAAAATTATACCACATGATTCCTTCTGCCTTCTGCCCATAGCTGGAGAGCAGAACGTATGGTCATAGAACAGAAAGCAAAACATTTCTAACAGCTACTGGCAAACCTGGTCACTCAACACCTAATCAGACCTTTGGGCCTTATAGCAGTAAAACACAATGCAAGCCAAAATGTTACTGAATTTTGAAGAAAATTACTTTTTTTTTTTTTTTTTTTTTTTGGTGGACAACGTGTTCACAGTTGTGAATGTAAATACATTGTGGGCAATGTATTCACAGTTACATCAGTGGGTTGCAGACCAGCACGCCTGGTATCAAGCTACTGTGATACTAACCCTGCCTTCCAGCTGACTGTGAGAAAACTTTTCCTGCATTCACTGCCTTCCTGTGTCTCGGCCAGAGGCAAAAGGCAGTATTAGAAGGACCATTCAAATAATCCAGAGGACCTTTTTTGCACTTGTAGGAGAAAAAAACCTGATGTGCGACCTTGACCTGCAGTGCTCCACACAGCTGGACAGTTGCGCTAACACTGTTTCCCTAACTTCATTTTGAGACAGTAGCATCACTCCCCTTAAGGTTCTTCAGCATAGTTAGGAATGAATAATCTGCTGCTACTGTACCACAAAAGTAAATGTGTGCCGTAGTACGCCAGATGTTAATGGCATTGTTGTATGGGGACATACAGGAGCATAACGGCACCTCCCTGGCTCCACCAGCAGTTGGCAGTCCATATGGTGGTGGCACACACCCCATACTGATGGATGTTCAGCAGATGCTCTTCAAGAGCTAAATAATGCAAACGGAGGCTGGTGTGAACAATATACAGCCCTCATAGTTGAGGAACTTCTCACAGCCAACAAATGCAATAAATTTGAAGGAGGAGGGGACCTAGCTTTTTAAAAAAGGAGTAGTCTTTAAAAAAAAAAAGGCCAGTAAAACTGGCATTTTAAAAAAGCAGTTAGGTGCTGCTAAAAAGAAAGTTTTACTTTGTTGTCAAGCTTCTATGCCTTCATTAAAAATATATTTTGGAGAAACTTTTTATTTAAATTAAATGATTTCTTGGCCTTCAGGAATCTATATTTGTCTACCTCTGTCTGGGATTGTCCTCAAGACACCCGTATGTGCACATGCACACGCAAATATGTATGTTTATGCATACATAAAGTGCTTATTCTCTCCTCTGAAAATACTGGGCCCCTCAAGACCAGGAACCTCCACAGGAGTGAATATAATTTCTCACTTCCTCTATACTGCTCAGATGGTTACATGGACCTATCAGAATCTGGATCTTCCTAGGATAATACTAGACTTATTTTCATTGTCATGGTTAAACAAAAATAACCTCTCTGCTTATATAAATATTTTAGAGCATCTTCAGTGGTTGAAATTAGGTCAGGTGCATCAAAACTACTAGTAGCTGAGGTGAAATAAAGATCAGTAAGGTTACCTGATAAAGAGACAGCACAGCCGGCAGCTGTCATAATATTACCACAATATGCATCAAAATCCGCCTATATGTAGGAGTCACAAGAAATGGAAACAAATACAAAACCCACACAGAAGACACAATTCATGATTCATGGGATGAAACACAAATGCCATTTTCAGAACGCCACCTCTGAAACCAAAACAATCTAAACAAAATGCATTAGGTATCAGTCCATTTGAAGGAAAAAGGCATAAGAGCTGCCAACATTGCCCTGTACCTCCTCCATTTTGATACAGCAAGCAGCAGCAGGGAAATAAAAGTTAGAACTTAATATCCAAGGTCGTTAGTGTTCTCAATAACAGATCATCCTTGAAAACACATTAAAGAAGAAAATTGTTTTAAATATAAAATTGGAATAAGCCAAAATTAGCCCATAAACTTCAAATAAAAAAAAATCTTCTATGCATTGCTAACACTTGTTAACAAAAGCAAAAACTGTAAGGGGTTTAATGCTTAATGTGAATTAACTCAGCCATGTGTATTACATAGCCAGAGCCATAGAATTGGCCATCTAAATTGATTCTGGAACTGGTAGGCCTGCAGCAGATTTGCAAATGATAATGCATATATTAATAGATACTTTCACTAATTTCACTAATGACCAATTTTAATGAGAAATTTGGATTTGTAGATGAACAAAAACGTTCCCATTCCATCATTTGTACACATGCAAAGAACTCCACATCCCAGAACAGAGACTGAGCCAGCTGCAACACAGATCCACATCCCTCCAAACCCACATCCAGTGCAGCAGAAAGGGTCGCTCACTGCCCCCACGGAGCTGGTTCTCCTCAAGCACCTTCGTAGATTTATGTCTTGCAAAATACTGCTTGGTTTCAGAAAATGGATCCCTGTCAGCCTTAAGGACTAGGAAGCTAATGACACGGGTTTGGAGAGCTGCCAGGGAAGGACTCAGACTACTAAACTAGCTGACAAACCGAATGCAGACTGTTCAAAGAACTGCAAAATGCAGGCCCTGAACTGCGTGCACAAACTAGAAGCCTGTGCAGACACGGCAGATGTGCCCTGCTCCTTGCACGATGCTGTTAGGCTGCAGGAGCTGGACTCTGCATTGCTATGGAGGAAAGAGCCGCCGCGTAACGTGGTGTGGCTGAGTCTCATTTATTAAGCAGGCAAAGCGAAGGATCAGTTGTTGTCAGGAAAAAGCTCCTCAGTCACCACCTCACTCCCTGATTCCATCAGCTGAGACCTACCCCCTTTCGGAGTCCTGCAAGCGAGGACATGGAAACCTCTGATAAACCCCCTGTTTCAGGGTCCAGAGGAAAGGCATCAGAAACACTCCAGGGACTTCTGAAAAGAGCAGCCTGGTGCACTGGAGGAGAGTGATCCTGCAAACAATCTCTTGATTCCTACAAGGCAATGTTAAAACCAAACCAAACCAAAACCAAACCCAAATGAACTTCCAGTGTATGAGATTGGCTTTACCAGCCACTGCACAGCCGTACAAATACCCTGACAGATGTCCTTTGCTACCATTTTAGTCTTGTCTTCCACCACCTCAAAGATTCAGTGGGCACCCTATATCTGAATGAATGGAGAGATTATTTCAGCTGCAACATTAACTCTAGGGGCTTAAAGGGGTTGGTTGGTTTGTTTGTGTGGGTTTTGTTTGCTTTTTTTTTTTTTTTTTTAAATTTATCTCGCAACTAAAACAGTTTAACACATACAGACAACCATTGTTTTTATCTCAAAGGCCTCAAAAGGCTCTGGGAGTTCTTGGACCCATTCAAAACCGCTTCCACTTTAAAGTGCCATCAAATATTATTCACTAACTGTAATATGAATATCCAGACACAGTCTCTGTGTCTGATCTTTGTGGCCACCAAACTGTTACCTCCTTGCTGACCTCATTTTCTCTATATATTGTATTTTTATGTGTTTTTTTTTGTTGTTGTTGTTGTTTTGGTTTTTTGTGTGTGGGTGGTTTTTTTGGTTGGTTGGTTGGTTTGTTTTTTTAAATCTCTCTGCTTTCACAGTTCCTGCTAACTAGGATTTTTTATGTCCAGCATAATTTTGTTCATGTTTGAATAACTGTGCCTTCCTGGGCATTCAATAAACCATCCTTGAAAATTTCCAGGTTTTATTACATTAGTGTGACTTGTCAGGAATGCTTACAACTGCTGCAAGCTTTGGAAAAAAAAGCAGATGGAGTCATAGAATAATACAGGTTGGAAGGGACCACAAGAGGTCATCTAATCCAACCTTCCACTCAAAGCAGGGTCAACAAGGAGTCAGCATACTCATGCCCAAGAGGTGCCTTATTTGTGTGCACCGAGGAAAGGTCAAGATTATGAATACCTAGGCAGCAGCTACATTGTTGAGTAACTCCTCTTGTCCCTCATGATGAAGTTCAGTATTTCTCTCTCCAGCGGAAAGCTTTCTCTTAATTCTCCCCCCCCCTCCCCACTTTAGAAACTAAACATGCTTTAGAAACTAAACATGAAACCCATCTTGAACTGACCCATGATGAGTTTTTCTCCCCATTCTTTGCAGATACAAGGACTATCGTGCAAGGAGCATCAAGCAGCATGCCCTCCTTCTTTAGTTTACTAGAAGAAAACTTAACCTAATCCAGAGTGTTAGACATGAGGTGGAGAAAATCGGTGGACAGTTCAGAGTGTCTCTGATACAAAATAACCCGACAATGCCTTTTCCCCAGATTGCACAGATACTAAACATATTTTAGCTTTTTATTTATCTATTTTACCTACAATTCCTTAAATTATTTAGACACTAGCATTACCCTACAGACAACCAAAGCTGCGTCCTTTACATTTCTATTTGTGCTTGAATTTCTCATAGGCTCAATGTTTAATTTGTAAAATGCTCCAGTGGAGCTGGCTACTCACCAGACATTCACATAAATACAGATCATGGTGCAGGCTTTCAACAAGAAACCACGTGGGAAAGACATACTTCAGAGAAATGGTAGGATCTCCCCTCTCCATTCTCCCCATATCCCTCCCAAAGATCATTCCTGTAACTATGAAGCATAATCCTATAAATCAGCAGAGAATTTGGTCTTGACAGCTGTGCCATCTTGTTTTATGAATTACCTTGAAATGCTTTCAGCTAATTTCAGTTTTATGAAAAAATCAAAAGAAGAGTTTACAGGCTTCATATATTGAACTGGTTACTTACATACATCTTTTTGGTAGACTGTGGTCTTGCTTTCCTTCTTCCCTGTGAAATAAATCAGTAACTAAATTTCCTTTAAGAGGTGATGTGGCAATCTTTCTTTACTCCATACACCTAGCATGATACCAGCTTCACACATGAGGGACACTAGCACACGCACATATGCACATACACCCGTGTAGAGGAGTGTCTGGAAGGCACATACAGTCCAAACACTACAGAGTAGTTTATTTGCACAAGCAAAGGATTGAAGTTTCACCTTTAACATGATCTTTGTCAGTTGTGGATGCTCTTGGGTCCCAGGGAAACCACCCTGCTGCTGTCTGAAGCTACTGCCCCCATAAGAGTCTTGTACCTCGTTATAGTCATTGGACATGAACTTGAACCAAAGCTATCAGCAACAGCACTATGCTAAATTGCTTGCTGATGCTGGTATTAAACTCTACATTCACAGCCTTGCAAAATCGCAGGCAATGTGCCAAGACTGCAAGTACTTGGGTTCTTTCTGTTTATCTGCATGGACTACGTATATTCCTAGATCTTCTCTAGGGGAAGCTGACCTGCAGCAATGCAATGCTTTCCCCTCTTCAGGTGGCAGCAGAGGAGCCAGAGAAGGCCTAATGTATACGACGGAGAGGGGGAACTTGCATAGACCTTTTAATTTTCAGAAAAATACAAAGCAGAAGTTTGCAACAAGCTTCATGATGATACATCTCTTAGAAAATGAAGATGCCAGTTTCACTGGTATAATCGCACCAAATAGAAGTGGAATTAAGGCTAACAAAAGCCCTTAAATTGATAGTTTATCCTTTTAAGGATAAGGACATTAAGGACATCTTAAGTTGAAAACATCTAAAGCTATGCTAGTCACAAGCAACTGGAGGTGATGGTTGTCTACATTTGTGGAAAGACAAATGGCATTAGGAAAATTTTCTACTAGCAATCACTAATTCTACTAATAATCACTAAAACCACAATACACCAAAGAGTTCTAATTAGCTCTTTTTAGATTATTGATCTGAATCCTTCAATGATGGACAACATGTAGGAGACTATTTGAACTTGCTTAGTTTTGAGGATGCTCTTAAATTATCCCTGGTAAGTTAAAAAAACCCACCCCATGTGGAATGGCTTAATGTTAGCTGTGACCTTCTGAGAAGAGAGCTATCACATGCAAGCACACTGCTGAGTACAAATCTGAAGGATTATGCCAGTCTCCTCGTACACAAGCCTGGGTTTAGGCATTATAGGCTCTACACATTTCCCAAGGAAAATATTCCAGATTTCCTGTATCAATGCTATTACCATTGTTGCAGCAGTATAGGATATACAGAAGCCAGATCCAAAAGCTGCGTGAAAGACAGCACACTAATAAAAGGGAGTTGTGTAGTGTCCAGCACAACTGAGAAACATGGCATTTTGGCCATATGTACCAGGTTTAACATAAGACTGCTTTTATGGAGGAAGAGAACTTTAATTCCATACACAGAACAGACAGGCCCTTGTTTTCCAGTCAGGCATGAAAGACCTATAGCTGCAAGGAATTCTGTTTAAGAACAAAAAGGTGAAGGATAGTCTTGTCCATTCTAGGACTCTTATCTCTGTATTTTAAACCTAAGACTTAAGTTGAGACTATTAAAGCATCCACTTGCTCTTACAAATGCTGCATTGCAAATTGTCTTTTCTGCAGTTTATGATACCAAAGTGGTACTGAAATTCTTCCTTAGCACAGCAGCTTGGAGTAAAAAGCCCAGTTTTCATCTCACAGTACTTCAGCTGCTGTCACAGTGGCAACAGCACAGTGGTGACATGCAGCTGAGTTTAGCAGAAAATCTTGGTCTGTACCAGCGTTTCCAAAAACAGAGTCAAGTTGCTAGACGTGTTAGTCAAGGACTTAGTACAACTCATAGAAAACAGGAGGTACAAAGGTGAAGCATTCAAATCAAATATTCAAGATTTTGGAAATCTGAATGAAAAGATTGAAGAGGAAACCAGAAAATAGAATACCAACTTGAACTGAGACATTCCCAACCTTGTTGATCAATAGCTTGAAAAGGCTAGAAAGACAAGAGGTGGCAAGAGATCAGCAGTAGACTTTCCCCTTAAGCACCATGATAGAAATGTAATCACAGATACAGTACCTTTCAAGATACCAATAAAAGCAATTTCTAAAAAGATGAAAGATATTTCTAATAAACAGCTGGCAGAGTACATATTGAAAATTGGGAAGGATGGCAAGCACACTCTAGATGCAAGTTTACGCATGAGAAAGTTCAAGTCGTGCTGGTTCCTGTTGCTGCACAGTAGAATAGAGGAGATTAAGATAAGGCTAGCTCTTTATGGTCCTAGTACTAGAGTCAAAGATATGTAATATAAAAGAGTATTTCAGGTAAAAGACACCACTGAGTTTGCACTCCAATACCGTTAGAATCGTAACCTGTGAATTTTTTTCTGTGTACAGAAAAAATAACAAACACAATGAATGAGATCAGAAGAGATGCTCTTTGCTGGAAGATCTGACAGTATGGGATGTAGGCCAAAACTCCCTCTAAAATAATCTATAACAGGAAACCATGCAGGGGGCAGGTAGCCCTGGAGAGGCCCTAGCAGACTTCTGTTCAATGAATTCTGTTACCCAGATGTTCCTTTGTAGTTCTCAAAATCCTTTAAGGCTCCTGGTCAGTAAAGAAGTTTGGAAAAGATTCAAACTTCAGCCCTGCAGTGTCAGCATATATTCCTATCTGTGCTAACTAAAGCACAGTGTTAGCAAAAAAAGCAATTCTGTAAAACAATGCCATGAAATTCCACTTTCATTCTCTCTGTACAATTTCCAGATCAAGCACTTAATCTCCCTGGAAACCTTCCTCTTACAAGTGTCCCTTACTGGTGCCAATGGGGATTACCCGGCTGCCTGGGAGCTGTTTGTATGCAATGCTGGAGACCCAAAGCTTGATTCATATGAAAGGAATTGAAACTTTCAAGTGAGAAATACTCCTAAGAAGGGTGAAGAGGGGACAAGGACCGAAGGATTAGCTAAAAGGAGTCCTCAGTTCTGGAAAGACCTTAAACCCCAGACTTGCCTTTACAGCTGTCTGACTCAATGGGATGTAACGTTTGCACCAAGGACCTAGTGCATAGCTCAGCTCGTTTAAATGGAACTGAAAAGCAGAACTGGAAATCTAGCTACTTGCTTGCTCGGAGGAGGGTGATAGTGTCTGTACAAAAAATTAAACTTGGTTTAAAACCTAAACAACCCTAAACCTGCAAATTGACACCAATAACGAAAGT
>KL280532.1:0-21218 GCA_000699545.1 Podiceps cristatus | reverse complement strand
CATTGAACCACTGATGGTCTAAGCATGGTAGGCCTAAGGTATCAAGAAGTATCGAGTCCATAAAGTTTTTTTCTGCTAATGTACAAATCTGAACCTCCTCAAATCAGATGAGTAGCACAAGTACACATCACTTGGGACTCTGGTACTTACCTGAAAGGAAGTAAGAGGAAATACGGTCTTTACAGTGTATTACAGATAACCAGCAGCTGGCCAGCGGGACGTCATCTGATCATGATGTGGGAGGTAATAACTCTGTATCAGATCTTCTAATCTTTCGCCAGGCAAAATTCCCTTTGTCTTTTTGAAAGTAACCTGTGGGGTATATAGTTGGTCTGTCACAAGTTGTCCTCTGAAGACAGATTTTCTTCTTAACCATTGGTTTATTTTCCTGGAAAGCAGAGAAATTTGGCATTGTATTGCAGAATATGCAAAACTATACTAGTAAGCAGAGAAGCCATTACCATGAATTACCCCTAAGAAATAAGATAAGATACCCATAAGATAATACCGTTATTGACCACCTCCTCAGGTTGTCCTTATGTGTGTTTTTCAAGGTTCCCAAGTCTTGCGTGATGTTGTTCTCTCCCCCATCCCCTAATCTCTTGCCTTGCCAAAGAAGTTGTTGTTGCTTTTGTTACTGTTGCTGGTTTCTTAAGAGGCAAGATGACAAACTGTTTTGTAAAATGCCAAGTTGCTTCTTCCTCCCTACTATTTTGTGTATCTTTTCTGCCTGTCTTCTCTGTTTGCTTGGTGTTTATTAGTAGTAACTTTCTATCCATGTGTCATTCTTTTTCAAGAGTGTTTCAAAATGGGAGATCGCACCATGATAGAACTAGGGAGCGAGTCAGAAGATGGATGTTTCTAAGATTTTCTTACAAGGAACACTAAAAGCTTTATTTTTTCTAAATTTTCTGAGGTTTTTTTTTTTTAATTTGTTTTTCTGCTTATAACCTATGTCTAGGACCTGAACTTCAGAAAATTTATGTCATGCCAAATATTTTGAAACTTGTAAGCTAATTGTATTCCTATGGTGAAATAGATTCTACTGAGTGGAGAATTTGGCCCTTCACTATGTAACAGCAAGCTGTGTTGATATAAATATTCAGGCGGATTCTGATAAATGTATCAGGCTCATAGTGAGAGATTTTTATTCCTAGCAAGTCAGTTTTGGGTGAGGAGGGGAAGCAGATGTGGGACTCTGGTACATTGTTGAATACTTCCCCCCGGTGACACCATGAACAACTTCTGAGACTGTTGAGGAGTAGATAGAAAGCTGTATGTACACAAGTGACAGTTGCAAGGCTACCAGGCCATAATATGTTTGGTTAAAACCACAAAAGGGTAGCAAGCTTGTTAAATTAAACACTGAAACCTAATTAATGAAAAGAAACCTATGCAAGTGACTTCTGACCCCAGTAGTAAACCTGAAAGATTGGATTTACTCAGTGCTACGTTTTAGATTATTCTCTGCAAGGTGTGTATATGCATATTGGATTCTGAGCTGCCCAGTATTCAAAAAGGGAAGGAAAAACTCTGCAAATGTATCCATTAACCTTTTTCTTTTAGGGTAAAAGTCACATCTTCATTAATATTTCTATGTAGAATTGCTAAACTGGAAATCTGTATAGAGACTATAAAGATCCAGCCTTACTTCTGTCCCTCTGAATGAGGTGACGTGAAATATGTGAGGCATCTACGCACCTTTTTTTTTTTTTTTTTTTTGTCTTGTTTTTTTGTCATAGTGGAACAAGCAGGTGAGCTTTGTTTCTTCCAGAATTTTTATTTCCTCACCGAGGCCTTTAGACATGCAAATGGAAACAGAATTGGGCCCACCTGCTTCTGTGCTTGGGGTGAAAGTATGCCAACGAGGAAAGCGAGGCAGAATTGTTAAATTCTATACATCTTCCACCGACTGAAGTGTGAAAGAGGAGTTACTGCTTGAGGAGCTACCTTCCATCTTGCGGCTCCCTGCTGAGAGCAGGTGTTTTATGTACAGGAGGCTGACAATTGTTGTCTCTCTGAAGCAGTCACGTGCTGCTGATAACCAGCTGTTGAAACACATTGATTGGACCTTGTTGGCAATTGGAGCAGGATGGCTTGACAGTTTGAAACTCTTGAAAACTGAATTTGGACAGTGCAGAAATGTTGTGGTCAGCCAGGAGCAGGATGCCTGGGTGTCCCAGGAGTCTTTTCCAGCAGGCTGAGTTATTCTCTTTGCTAGTTCCATGACCCTCTGATACAGGCAGAGCGCTGAAATGTCTCAGACAGAAGGCAACTTTCTTCAAACTGTATCTGCTGAATTTGGGCTTGTACTCACGCTAGTTACATTAAGAATGTAACTCTCGTAGTTAATGAGATAGTTGGATGTTCTCAATATTTTTTTCGTAGACGGTCTTTTGCTTGATTGGACATCAGGCTGGGTGATGTATCTGATTTTTATTTTTTGTTTGCAGTTGAGAAACGATGCCCGTGTGCTTTCCTTGACCTCGGTACTGCCTTCGGAAAGGGAGGAGGGCTGTGGTGCCTGCCCTAGTGACTGCCAGCTGTGGAGAGCTGCCGTGCGCGGGTGGCAGCGGGGAGGGAAGGCCTGCAGGGCAGGTGGAGGCTGAGGGAGTCCAAGGAGCAGCCATGTGGCTGGGCCTTGAGAGAGTGGAAAGGAAAACATTTTTTTTTTTTGCTGGGAGTCAGGCAGAAATGTGTTGAATTTGTCAGGTAAAAAGAACTCACTGAAAAGCTGATGAATTTGAGAGCCGAGATCAGAGGAAAGAACCTTTCTTGAAAGGACAGAGCAATTAGGGTAATTTGTTTTCAAATATTGTAGTTTGGCTCGGGTGGCAGACCTCGTTAGTTTAAAAGGCTGTTATCCTCTTTTGTTTTATTAAAATCTGATATTTAGAGGTTGTGGATTGGAGGATCCCCTGAGCTGAGCTCTTGCTGCAGTGATGAGCGGGAGGGAGGGAGGGACGGGACCAGGGCTCTGCTGGGGGCTCTCTGATCACACTGGCAGCTCCAGGCTTCTGTGTACCCACGGTGTTCCCTGAGCTAACGCCAGCTCAGAGTCCTGGGTTAGCATAAAAAAATCGACAGCCCCCGTTCAGAAAGTCCTCAGATACAAAGGCTTTGCGGCCTGCAAATGGTGCATGGGGGAAAGTAACCTTTGGTCAAGGGCTGTGGGTGATGAGCCCTTCAAGGACTACTTCAGAGTGTAACTGTGCTCTGCTCCTTGCCAGAGTTACAGTGATAGTGTGCCTACAAGGTGACTTGGTTTTGGAGTGGTGATACGTAAAGAAATGATTCTTTTGTCAGGTTACATTTCCGTCAGACTAGTTCATTGGGTTGACGTACTTTGTTGCAACCAAATGGCTGAATCTGATGACCTGATCAAAGGATGAGGTAGGAATAAGCAGACAGGAGAGTGAGACCATTTCTTTTAGGAGTGGTTACGCTAGACTTCATCCCTTACTGTGAGAGCAACCTCTGCTTTTTGTGAGGGAATAAAATCAAATTTCTCGCTTTACTTGGCCACTTCTTGCACGTACCTGCCTTTAGTAGAGATGTCTTGGTTCTTGTAGGCGCTTGTGTCTAAATGTGTATGAGGACAGTGGGGGACTTTTTGTTTGTGTGGTGGTGGTGTTTTGGTTTTTTTTGTGTGTTTTTTTTTTTTTTTTTTATTGTTTTAGAGGTAGCAAGTAGGGAGTCTTGACTTTACCTTACTTCAAATGATAGACTGTTTTCTGTCCTGCTGACTGTGCTAGCTCTGAAGCCTGCTAAGATGCAATGCTATTTTTAGGAGCAGTATGTTACTGCCTACTTGGTCTCCTATGAATAGGAGAGAGACGAGGTCTTTTTGAGATAGTAGGCAGGTAGCAGCCACAGTGAAGATGGATTTTGAGACACATGAAATGGAAACAAAAATGCTTAAGGTCAATCCTTACAGCACATGCCATGAAAATGAGTAGCTGCTTTGTTCCAGCTCTGACTCCAGCTGTGTTTTAGCTGGCAGGCAGATGTTTGGGTTACTTTTTTTCTTCATATGATCAAAGAAGAAAGTAAGTTTGTATTTGGATGACCTTTGCCTAGTTGCAGGTACACAAATGCATATTTTGAGCATCATAAATGCTTAATGCCTTGCAGCTTGCATGCCTAGCTGCCATCTAGAAGATTTGTAGAACAAAAGACAAAGTTTATTCTAGAAAATGTCAGTGCAGGTGTTTTTATTGCTAAATTTTTCAAGCTAGGGTGATACAACATGATTCCTGTTGTCCTAGGAGTGGTCTGAATTGAAAAATAAAGTTGTTTAATTGACTGGGTTTAGTTCCTTTTGTTGGAAATGAAAGGATACAACTGTTTGAAAGAGTCATGTTTAGGTAACCAACAGCACAGTGGAGTTTATTTTTTTTTGGCTTTTACTTGAGCGGTTTGAAGGAATTTAGTATTAAGTTTTGGCTTATTTTGGATTTGCTTATGTAGGAGGAATACTTTTGGAATACAGTAGGTGATGATAGAGTCTTTGTGCAACATACGGGATTCAGCTTTTGCATTTTCTTTTGTAGAAAGTTAATCTGATTTTTTCAGCAAGATATCTTCATTGTTACAGATGATCCTTCTTCTATTCACGACAGCTTTTGTGCTACCTGATGTCAGACTGATTTTGCTCGTGAGCTTTGATAATATCGGTACATAATCTCTGCCACAGTAGTAAGTCTTTAATGCCGCATAAGTGAAGATCTGCCATGCATGGTTTTGCTGTGCAGCCTCTCAATCTGTCCGTATTTAAACTAGCTGTAAAAAGTCGCTTTGTATGGTTTGTAAATATGCATATGTAGCAGAGGACTACTACTGGAGCGTGTAAGAGCATTCCTACAAAATCCAGTGTTTGGCAATGCATAATGCTTCAGAGCTTGGGATCTTACCCTGTCACTTTATAGTAACTAGGGTACAAGAACAGTGCCTGTGGAAGCGACTGAAATACTTGCCTTGACAGCTGTAACTTGTTCTAGTTTTGCATCCATACAGAACCGTGGTGACAACTGCAAGGTGAGTGTTTACTGTTGTTTGAAGAGGTGCATCTCATGTTTCAGAGGCGCTGCTTTTGCTCTATATGGCTTCATTGACTGTGGTAATCATCTTGGGCACACGCTTGCCAGTTTATCGGCAGCATGGTGTACTCACTGCCTGCTCTCGGCCTGACTCGCTTTCCACCGGGGAGCGTTAGAACAAGATCTCGGTTACTTTTATGTTGCTGTCCAGGCAGAGCCACTTGGCAGCACAACTGAAATGACAATGCACTGCGTGTGCCACTGTGCACACAGACTCACTCAGTGGTAAGGAGCAGGAAAAGGCCAAAAGTGTAATGATCTGTGATTCGTGACTGAGTCTCTGTAGATTGAAAATCCTGAAATCTGTGTGATAATGGATGCAGATGCGTTGGCTGTTCTTCTCTGAATACATCAAGAAGTGTTTCTGCAAAGATGCTAAAGCACAGTCTTGCCCGAAGCCATTTCTATCATTAGACATCATTAAATGTTCTGATATTTGCTTGGCACGATGCTGTCTAAAATGGAAAAGCTATGTGTCCAAATCGGCAAATTTGTGCAGAAGCTTCCCGAACTTCTAGCTGGTGACATCAAATGGACTGGTCTCTGAACTTTCCTTGAATTTGCTTTGCTATTAAAAAATACAAGACATTGTGCCTTGACTAGACTGATAGAACTTTCCAGAAGCTTCTCTTCAATAACAGCCCCATTCTTATTATGGCAGCAATTTTTTCCAGCAGTTGAGAGACCTGACATCGTAGTGTTGCTGCAGCAGGTGCAAGCTGAACGGTGCTTCCATCCTTGAACTCCTATGGTTTTGTGACCTTCTCCCCCACAATGTTAAGCAGATGCACAAGTGTTTTGACTAGATGGCAACCCCAAGTTTGTACATATTCGCAAGGATGCCATCTGTGCCTGCTGCCTTGCCCTAGGACATCTGTTCAGTAGCTCTGAGAGCATCTGCTATAAGTGCTGGTGCTGCTTCTTGAAAGAGGCTGTGGGGCTTCATTTGGCACTTGATCAGGGATGACGGAAGTTGTAAAGTCAGAATGATAACTCTACTTTATTTATGTTTGAACATGAGAAAGGAGATGATTTCCAGAATTGAATGCAAAAAGTAGTTTTGCTTTAGTTCTTAGGGCTCTTATTGCAGCATTTTGTAAGTATTGTGCTTACCAGATGGTGCCCTGTCTTCATGTGGGGTATTGTAGTGTCTTGTCATGGGTGTTAGCTTTGTAAAGATCAGGAAAAAAAAAGTGCTGTGTGCACTAAGGGTATTCAGAAGGACATGTGTCCCACAGGTCTCCCTGGGGTCGTATCTTATTTGTAGTCTGTGAGCCCTCCCTCCTTTGGACAGTTCCACCACCTGACAGCAGAATAATCTTTGCATGAAACGTGGTGCTGTTTGTCACAGGTTAAGATCACTGCTGTGGTTGATATGATGAATAGATGAACATGTTTCTTTAATGCAGATGGTGGATTAAGCCAGCTCACTTTATAGAAATACTTTGCTTTTGATGCTTCATGTATCTTACATGTTCTTTTTCAATGTTGATAATGACTTCTCCAATTTTGTTTGTTATTACATCCACAGCAGCTGTTTCCAACTTAAAGTGTACTTTTAGGCACCCTTTTCTCCTGATATGGAAGGGAAATGAACTGTCAAATGCACAGTTAAATATTCACTGGGGTTGCGACTAAAAGAACAGGAAGGGGGAAAACATTAAACACCACTGAGTCTGGGTTTATCCTCTTGTAACAGTATTCATGTGTGAGATACACAGGGGTTATAAAAGTTGTCAGAAAGAATTGTAAAACATCTTGAGTTGATTGTGGAATAATATTGTCCTTCTGTAAAGCACATTGCATGATCTTAAAATATCCCAGATTTTTTGATGTGCATAAATCATTAGCAACATGTTTTTCTCTTACACATTGGGATTTGAATGAGGGACTGCGGACAGACCTATATAAAGCATTTGAATTCTATAGTTGTATAAAAGAAGCCAGCAGTATCTTACAAGATTAGCAAATATGGAAATTTTAGTAGTGGGAAAAATTTCAACCAAGGTCACATTATATTACTGTTCTATAAACAGAGAGCTTTCTTAACATGTATTCTGAGAATTTATTCTGTCAAAATGCATGTTATTTTTGATCACATCTGTTTAAAAAATACTAAAAAAAAATCCTCACTGCGAACTAAGAAATAAAACAATAAATCCATCACTCGGTGCTAACAAGTTGACAAGTAGATCGCTGTCTCACATCTCTCCCTCTTGGAAAAGGTCTTGAGGGGGTTAGCAGGAGGCGAACGATAGCGGCAAGTTGACACACAGGCTCCACGCAGGTGGGATGCAGAAGCAGAACTAGTTGTAATACTCAGGGATCTCCGTTGGGCTTTTGATATGGATCTCATGGCAATATTGAAAGTTCACGTTTGCCTACTGATGATACAGTCAGGCGGTCCCAGGTGCCGTAAGCCTTTCAGGAACCCCGACCTGTTCTGTTCCTGTTTTCTTCTCCCTCGCGAAACACCGAGAAGTACTTACAAAACACCTGTTGGAGATCAGTTCATTTTCTTGCCTCTTGTCCCGTAGCTTCTGTTAATTTCCCCCCATTGGTTACCTTTTGCTTTATCATAGATAAAAACTTGTGCAATGGCATTTCAAATCAAAGATGAGATAGATATTAAAAAAAAATAAATCCATTTATTTTCTCTGGCTTTACTAATTATTTTCTCACAGGTTGATGGTTTCTTGCTGAAGCTTCTGTTTTTCCACTCATTTGTCTTCCATTCTACGATTTTCAGATTAGAACTTGAACACAGAGCAGGTGCATTTATTTCCAGGAGAGAATGGCCTTTATGTCATTGCTTTTGAAGAGGCTTTCCTCCAGAACATGGTAGAAGGAGGAAAGAAAAGATGATATTTGCTATTGAGAAAGCTGTTTACACATGAATTATATTCTGTTAGAGAAAAGACAACTACATCTTCTGAACTGTGAACATAGTGAAGTGTGTATGTAGTCAAGAACTTGATGTGAATTTGTGCATCTTCAGGAAAAAAAAAATCAATGCAAGAATGTTGGTTTATATTGCCTTGTGTTTTGTAAATACTTGACATAGATACATGTTGGGCTAATACAGCCAGTTTCCGCTGTTGGGATTTGGTTGACTGTTGTTTACTGATGTTTGTCTGAGCGTAACTGCTTCTGATTTGCACTTGTTGAAGGGTGGTAAAAAATGGGTGCAGAATTTGTTGGCTGTCATCCTGCTTTCCTGTCACTGAAGAGGTAAAAAACATGGTGTTTTATACAGTCCTGTATGCACTTAGCAGTGCATTAAGTGTACATATATAAAAATGTTAGTTCTGGCTTTTACAGTAACTTTTAAGTAGTCACCTCTGTATTATATAAATTACGAGATTGGCAACAAACTCACTGTGTAAGCAATAAGAGGGTTTTAGTCCTAAAATAACTATTGGCACGAAAGCTTGTTAGATGAGAAACTACGTTGCTTTGCAATTCCCTGTGCTGTTCAAATAATAGAGCAGAGATGTGATTAGGTACAGTATCTGACTGACCTTTTCAGGGCTGGACTGTTGCCTTTTTAATAACAAACAAAAGTTTGTATAGTACGTGATTAGCTCTGTGGCTATCGGAGGTTATGAAGCCATGTGCTTCCTGCAACAGGAGCTTGTTTTGCTCTCAGGCTCTTAAGCTTGTATGATCAACCATGTAAATATATATGTATTTATACAATACTTTATGTGCGAGAGAGATACTAGAATGTTACGTAGCTTTCCCTCATTTTTTTTGTTTTCTGCCTCAGTGCTGTTTATCCAAATAAGAGAGAAAGTAAGTCTCTTTAACTTCCTTTTGTGCTTTGGCAGCAGATGGCAATTAGGAAACGTTTAACTCTGTAAGTATAGCTTCATTGGCAGCACGTGTCCTAGTGCTTTCCTGGCTTGAAAACGCCAGCAGCCCTGTGTTCTGTATATTGACTGTGCTCTTACTGAGCATCAAAATAAATGAATAAAAAATATTCTCCAGATTTCTTATGAATGTAATTTAGGTATTTTAATGGGTGGTGGTGGTGGTAGTCTTTAATCAACATTCTGCTCTGCCGTTTAGAAAACGGGTTCTCTGCCCTCCTTGTGCCTTTTTGCGCATGAAGCACTCGGTTCCTTCATACCACCAGCCTTTCTTATTTTTGCCACTCTGTACTGCGTGTATTTTATTTGTACGTATGCCTCCTGTGTTTTCATTCTGTTTTGGTTTTGCCTTTATCTGCCTGTAACTGGTTTTACTTTGCCACTTGAGTCTTTGATTTGGGTAACCCGATAATGCTCATACATTGTATGACAAATGGCAAGGCCTTGGCAGGATGGAGGGCGGATTGAGTTTCTCTTTTGGTCAAGATTTATTGTTTTGGTGTTCCCCTTCCTGATCTGTTGCCATCTTTTGCACAGATTCCCAGCTAGCATTTATCTCATAAGTAAGTTCTTCCCGAAAAACTCTTTTTCAGTTTTTATGCTCTAAAAAGCCTCCACTTCACTGCCAAGAGCTATCTTTGATGAAGTGCCCACACCTCGTGTAACGCCTGTGCACACTGGCTATTAAGGTACAGCCGAGCAGCATAAAAGGCTTGTGCAAAAATGAAAATTGGCACCTGGATTTATTTTTTTTCGTGTTGCATTTATTTTTTGGAGGTGGATTTCATGACTATATTTTTTTTTCTTTTTAGTGGGGGTTGGTTGGTTGGTTTTGTTTGGTTTTTTTTAACCCCAAACTAGTACCCATCCTTCAACTGCCATGTTAAATTGCTATTGTCCAGTACGGAAAAACACGATGCTGTGGAGATAGATGCGAGTAGGGACTAGTTGGACAACCTAACATCTCCACTTAGTTGTAGAGGTATTTGTGCTATAAAAGGAAATCTACATCTCCTTCTTTCCACATTGAGGGCTTCATTTTAGCAGGAAAAAGAGAGCCTTGATTTGACAGGCTTTAAATGCTGCGTGTCATCTGAATTCCAAGAGAAGGCTTCAGTATTTACACTTCAATGTCCTACCACCTCTAAGGGCTAAATTCACCCAAGGGAAAGAATTGACTCCTCCCGCCGGCATGAAGCCAGTAAATAGCAGTACTTTGTTAGCTCTCCTGTGACTGTTCTCTGGTGACAACTGTCCGGTGGTTTTGTGTGTGCCAGGTGTTGAGACACCTAATCCAGCCAGGAGCTTTGGTTCCCTTGTAAAGCTGAACAATTACAGCTGTAGCAGTAAAAGTCAGAAAAGGATTTAAGCACAATTGCATGTAGAGGAGTCCTAAAAGCAAACAGTTTTTTAAAAAGTGGCTTTGCAAATAGTAAATACAAATTTAATGATTACCTGGTGCTTTCTTACCTTACTGGCTTTTTGTTTATTCATTGGTAATGATAAGTACATTTTTTTTAGTTTTTGCATTTCCTACATATCCTGTGTACATGCCAAACATTTTGAGGAAAGGAATAAGGATAGTTTTCTTGTAGTTTAACCTCTTTGATGGGTAAAAAGAGGACTTCAATTTCCAGGACTATTGAATGCTGTTTTAAATGTGAGCTGTTTTTGCGTAAATGGAGTTGCTATTTTTGTAATGCACTGAATACACTTGTCTCTCTACCCCTTTCAAAAAATGAACTAGTAGCTAATCCATGCTGAATAACCTCTTCAGATTGTGACCTTCCATGTGGTGTTTGCGTAAAGAGGTCTATGGATTAAGGAGAAAATGACAGAAGCAATGAATAAACCAAAAAAATAGAACTGATTCTTCTTCATGTTTTAAATGCAGCTATTTTGAATTGGAGAGCAGCGGCCTACGGGATGAGATTAGATATCACTACAGGTTTAATGGGAAGTCAAGAACAGAGGTGTTCCCGTACCGTCTGGCAGATGGACAGTGGCATAAGATTGCCGTGTCACTTAGTGCATCCCACCTTCTGCTCCACGTGGACTGCAACAGGTAAGAAAATATGCTCAGCGATTTATATTTCTTTAAAAAATTCTCTCTGCTTACACACAGGAATAAAATTGGAAAAGGAGATTTTAAATTAGGTATTTGGAAAAAAAAAACCTGCCATGGGATAAGAAAAGGAAAATAAAGCATTAACGTGAAACAATTCATCGTGATTACGAACAAATGTGGAAAAGGTTGATTGCTGACTGGGGAGTATTAAATGCATCTCTGTAGTTCAGGCACTAGCTGATGTTATGTTTGACTGTGATTGCCTTTAAGTGGGACAGATTGGTGTGCAGTCTGTTATGTTGTGAACCGCTTCACTCAGTGTACCTGGAAACTTGGAGAATAGATAGATGTGTCAGAGGCATTTTAATTTTGTTTTACATAATCAAGCAGTGTACTTTTTACTGATTTTTTCACTCGCTGCCCCACTTGAAAACTTCTGAGAAACCTGGAAGCTGCTTTTTGCATGTCTAGAACAGGTGCTTTTTGTTTTCTGAAGGGTATTCGGTCTGTCATTGCACTTTTTTTCTTTTAAAAGTTGTGAAGACTGCAAGGTGGCAGATTGTCAGGATTTTAAGGAATAAAAAGCAGCAAACCTAGAATCTTTCTTCCCCAGAATCTCCCTTCTCTTGGGACTTGATCTCACAACGTATTGAAGACTTTTGACTTCTGCTAATTTAGTGGTTGATGACAAAACTCAGAAAACCTGAAATTGGGACCTTTAAAATAGTCTTTAGAAATGTGGAAAATGAACGATTACCTTTCTGTTTCTTGCACTGAAATGAGTATAAATATATCCTTTGCCTTTAGTGAGAAGATCAGCGTATGCATTTTGGAATTGTGGCACTTAAACTGATAGGGTGATGGTAGCAGATATTTCTTTCTAAAACCTTCATGTTTTTCAGGCAGGCAGAATAAAGTTATGGGAGTATGCAGTTATTGGAACATTTTAAAAAGTTTTAATTTTGACCAAAGTAATTATGAGATACTGTTTTGAGAAGAAAGTTACAACCATTCTCTGCAACTGCATTAACTACTGACAGTAAAAATTCAATCTGAAGGTATTATTGAATTTGCTTCTGAAGTTGCTTATTGAATCCTTTTATTTGGACTCTAGAAGCAATTAAATGCTTAGAGCAATTTTAATTTCATTGAGGCATGAAATCTACAATTTGTGAAGATCATCTTCATTTCAGTCATCTGATTTATTTGTCTTACTGTTATTTGTTTCTGTTACATTATTTCTTTGCTTACAACAGTATACTTTCTGTTTATTGACATACTGGGTTTTGGGGCAGGTTCTTCATTATCCCCTATAATCTCTCATGCTCCTGGTTTTTTTTGTTTTGTTTGTTTTTTTTTTTTTTTTGGTTGGTTTTGGTTTTTTTGGGTTTTTGCTGTTCATTAAACAAACAAAAAAGTGTTTTGCTGGCTGCCTTCTTGCATGTAATGTGAAAGTAAGATAATGCAAAATGCCTGCCTGGTGCAGAGGTCTATCCAGGGACAAGAGAGCTGCACAGTCATTGTGGTGACCTGATTTTCTTTACAGCAACAGGCAGCAGTAGGTAAATACACTTTTGGAATGAGCTGTGCTGTCATAGGAGGTGATAAATGTGCATAGCTGTGTCTGTCAGGTAGCCCTAAACAGGACTGTTCGATCTAAGAGTGTCCCTTAAGGTGGTACATCTCCAGGCTGCTCCCAGCATAAATCCATACCTAAATGCTTCTGTTTGGCTGTGGATTTGTGGTATTTTATGACAACTCCTGCGGGAAAGTAATGGGAATAGTTTTGAAAGCATGACTTGATGGCAGATTACAGTACAAGTTTAAATAATAAAAAAAAAGAATTCTTTAAGTTCCTCACTCAGCTATAGCATCTCTTCAGTTAATTAGAGAATTTCATAAATGTTGGTGTTATAGATTCCTTTACTATATCTTAACCCCCTACATCTTTGCTCTCAGGAGAGGAGTCGTCATCTTGTTCATCTTTGCACTAGCATTTCCTGATGACACTACAATAAATGTCAAAAGATGTGAAAATGAACAGCAAGCCAATGAGGGGTACTTCTGAGCACTACTGAAAATCCTAGGCCTTCTTCATGTTAGTGTTAGGGAAGCTGCAGCTGAAAGTATGCACAGAATCCACTGTTAAGAGCCGTAGACTTTACATGTAAATGTCACCCTTTTTGGCTAGTGTGGGGTCGCTGGCTCTCAGCAGAGTTCAGGATGCCTAATGAGAAGCGATACTTCTGCAAACTTAATTAAACATGTAGAATACAACTGCAGTCAGGAGATTCAGCTGTCCCACCTCCCGCAGAGATTCAGTTTCATCAGAACAAGAATTTAGCGTACCTATCTAGTTAAAGAAGTTCTAGGTTTTTACTTAACTGCTCTCTCCCCTGTAAAAATTAAAAACAAAGCAAAAGGGAAAAAAATGACCAACAAAATTAATCCCTTAGATTGCTACTGGATTTCTTTAAGAGGGTTGCAACATTGCTTCCTTACAGATAGGCATGAATTTCTATAAATACTTTACTCCGTTTGTTTAGGGTTATGGTAATACGTTACGCATTTGGAAGGCTATTCTGAGTGATTTGTGAATGCAGTGTTATTAAAGTCAGCCTCTGAGAGTGCATTAAATGCCTTTGCATTAGGACAAATACCCAGGCCCAACCTAATTTTGCTACAGAATTTGTATTGATACCCAAAGCTAGTCTCTGGCCTCCCAAAACTGCAGTGGATCAGAAAGCACTGGAGATGAAACTTTTAATTTGTAAACAGGTAGGCAAATCTGCTTTCATTCTTCCCAGCCTTATCACCCACATTACTCTGATTCGTAAAATTGCTTTGACATTTGGTGCTTGATTGTCTTTTGGATTCAATTCAAAGTTGACTTTGTTTTTCAGACCTGGATAGGTTAGGGAAAAGTACTTGAGAACTGGTAAAAGCCTTTAGTGCTTTTAAGAGTCATCTTTAAAACAGTATAATTGCCTCTGTTCTAATGAGATGTAATATGATGGAGGAGGCATCGTATCAAAGGAGGTGTATTTGCCCAAGTACGTGTCCTTTTGAAATCAGCTCCTGCTGCATCTTGCTGGTTTTGGTGCTCCTTCAAGGAGTGTGAATTGTAGCTGAGTTTGATGCTAGAGCTTGGAGCTGCTGATGCAGGAAGAGACAATCAAGTCCAGACTGAAAACTTGTTGAATGTCACTGGACTCTTCTCAGTGACTTAGAGAGCCTTTGTGCTGGGCCTCGGCAGTAACCTCCAGCCAGGGATACAGCTGGGACAACTGGCGTAACAAACTGTGGGCGTACTTGCTAACGTGCTCTTAACATTCTGGTAAGGGTCCAAAGGCTTAGAAAAATGAAAAGGCTGTATTAATTACAGATGTAGAACTGAACCTGTGCTGAAAGTAACATGGAAATTAAGCATGCTGCTGTTAAAGTCAAGTGTAGGATCTGTGCTCTCCTACTATAGGGAAAAGGGGGTTGTCATGGGCTTTCTGGGGAGCGTTTAGGTTAAGCTAGAGGAACTGTGTCATTGTCAGAGTGTCCTTACATAACCTATGGCACTAAAGGGTTAATATATAATGCAATAAACTTTGCCATGCTCCTTCCCAGACTTGGACTCTTAGGGGAGCAGAGCTAAAGGATCCCGCTGTTCATACCTGCGTTGTCAGATGATTTACAAAGAGTTACAACGCCAAGAGACTGTCGTCGTCCTGCCAGAGCTGGACGTTTGTCTTCCCTTACTGGGAATCAGTTTCAGCTGCCGAGTCTGTAACGTTGCCCGTGGTACTTGAGTGTCCACTGCAACGCTTGTCCCCTACAGCAGTAACAGCACAGAAAAATGTTAAATATAACTGTGTTAAGAGAAGAGTGAGGGAATAGTACGGAGCCTTCAATTTCAGAGGTGGTAGGTACTGTATCAAAATGTATTTATCGAAGAAGTATAAATTCCAGATTTTTCTCAGTGTGTCTAATTGATCTGGAGAGGTAAGCTTGAAGGCTGCTCGCTATGTATCTTTATTGTTTTATTTCTCATTAACCATATTTGCTACAAGGGTACTCACCTGTTCAGACAGTACGAGTGTTCCTTTACTTGAACTCTGTCTGCAGGTGTAAAAGGAAGAAAGGCACTGTGCTGCAAAAATTAATGCTTTCCAGTGAAAATACGTACTGGAGTGCCTTTTACTATGAATATAGCCTGTGGTTTTGATGGATGCTCTTAGCTGTTTGATGGAGGGGGTTGGTAAGACCATAAGAGAATAGATTATAAAACTGGAGCAGGCTAGGAAGTAGTCTCCAACTGAAAAAACATGTTGTCTGCTTCTTTTATGTTTCTCCTGATAGAACAGAGCATTAGGGAATAAAAAATGCATGAGCAGTGAGAACTTTTTAATTGGAAAAATAAATAAATTAAAGCAACATAATCCAAATATGGGAATCCAAGACCTCCGAGTTCTTATAAATAAGATATTCTGGCTGCCAACCTGAGGTTTTCAACTCATCTAAACAAAGTCCTATGACTTTAATTAAAATGTAATAAATTGAAAGAAGGTTAAGGGATGTATTTAAAAGACTGATTTGGTGCTTTACTTACTATGAAACACTTTCTCTTGAGAGAGAAGATGGCATGGTGGTAGTGTTATGCAGCTAGGTAATTTGCTCTCACCATTTGAATATGATTTTGTGACCCAGATTGCTTCTCCGCTCTTTAAGCTGTAGCAGAAGCTGTCAGAGAAATGGTTACTTGGGCAGAGTGCTATAATTGTGCAATACAGGTGCACCCAACTTCAGATCTGTTGTATTGTAGATTGGAAGTTAATTTTCGCCTACCGATTGTCCCTTTTGTTTGACAGAAAGGCTATAAACTTTTTAGCATAAGAGAGATCTCCAGCTGGCATATCACGTCAGCTGCTGTCAGGCCTGTATCATTACAGTTATTGTAGTTAAGCTGCAAGGAAATGTTCAGGATGCATTCAGCATTACTTGAGGAAAGATGTTATTTTAAAGAAGTTTTTTTAATAGCAAGGAATTTTCACTGAATGGCTTTTCAGTGAAACTCATCTGCAGGATGGTAGTATGGGTGTGACCGAAGACTGAATAATGATATGTCTTAACCCAGTCCCTAATTATGATGAAAATTTTATTTTTTTCATCCTAGATGAATCAGAAGGGTGTTTTGTGGTTTTTTTTTTTTTTTTTTTTTTTTTTTTTTTTGTATACTGCATTGTTAGAACTGGGAGAAGGCCATGAGTATTTTTAAAAATGTTGAAAAAGTGCTACAGAAAACAAATGATAACATTCCGTACCGGTGCCTGTCTGTCTTATGTCCTTTGAGCACCCCAGAAGGCAGCAACCACTTAGAGTCAGTTCCAAGTACCTGGGGCTCCGTGAAAGGCCTCACGTAGCTCCTGCTCAGCACGGAGCAGGTTACGGGGCTCGAATGGGAGCTTGTGGTGGTCCCCTGAGTTTTACGGACCTGTGGAGCCAGAGTTTGCTGCCTGCAAAGCCCAACTACTGCTGAATGTACACTTAGTAGTGTTTGGTGTTGGTGTGTGGTGGTGTTTGTGTGTCATCCCCCCCCCCCTCCACCCTTAATTTAGAACTGGAGACTTGGGGTGCTTTCCAGTGAACTGAAGATGTTGATAGACAGGTTGGTGCCTTCAACAGGGCAGGCATAATGTGTTATGCTTTACCATCGGCATCTTGCATTCGTTGTATTTGTATGCTATGGGTATGTCGGAGAGAGAAGATGGATAATGGTAGAGGAAATAATTTTAAATCAAGACTGGCAAGCCTCAAATGATCTAGTCATTTCCTAAAGTGTGTGAATAGGTGTTTTATCCCATTCTCAAACATTTTTTACTTTGGTTCAATATACATTTAGGCTCTTTTTCTAGTGTCAAAGCAATATACCCTTAAATCGAGGTGGATACTTACAAAAGCAGCCTCTGAAAATTTAGCCTGCATAGTTTGAAATGTATCCGGATATTTGTTTCTGTGGATTTTTTTCAGAAAAAATTCTCCTGGTACTTCATTCTATTTCCTTTTCATTTGTTGGAGTGCTGTTGGGGGTCATATATACAGAGAGGCGATCACGGTAATTTGAGAATCAACTAGATAAAGCAAATGTGTTGAGTTTTTTCCTTTTGGATTATCAAAACAATTATCTTGCTCCAGCCAGGCAGATTAACTGAGATCCAAAACATAAATGAACTCTTCTGTTTGAAATGGTTAGCTAACCTCTGGAGTTTAGAACTGGAAGTCGCATAGGGTAATATTGGAGCTGAAATGAAAAAGGTAGTGTAATTTTAGTTAAATACTTTTCTAAAGCATTGGACTTTTGCCAAAGAAAAGATGAGAACCCCTCTGAACTATTCAGAAGCTGACTTGAGATTTGTGTCTCCGTATAGCGAATAGTACAGAGGCTTTCCAAATAATCTGAAATCTCCTGAGTGCTGTGGGGCGTGAGAGGGTGAGAGAGGCAAACAGGGCTGAGACTGCTGAAGGCCGTGAAACAAGCCCGGAGTTCTGTGGAGTGGTTTAGTACTTAGAGACTATATAGACTTTGACAATTTAGAACAGCGGTAGTTCCCAAAAGGTAATTCTTTTTAGAAATCCAGTCTTGTCAGAATCCTCAAGGTGACTGAAAGGAGGCGGACGCTGTTTGACTGCATTTCTTACTCCCCCAAACCTGACAGTCCCCATCATTGCACCACTTGGTAACAGAGTAAACCACCACTCTTGGTGGCAGACAGTGGGGCTGGAGAGGTCACGTATGTTCCTCGGGCGTGGGGAGCTGGAGGCACGTGGGGTGCTCAGAGGTGGAAGGTGTCAAGGCTTGGAAATGCTGTGAGTGTGGCTGTCATGGCTCTGGGGTGTTAGGCGGTGGCAAGGGTCTTGCTGCGGCAGCGGTGTAGTGTGTTGTCTCTCTCACTTTTTGTGTCATGCAGAGACGCTTGGCATATTTGCAGCCTTACCTGAGCATGGGAGAGCTCTGTCCGGGCCTCCGTTACGTTTGGATGGTCCGGCAGTGTGTAAGGGGATCAAGTTGTCTCAACGTTCAGCGTGAGCACAAGCGGGTTTCTGCTTCTGTGCTGTGGGGTGAGAGCTGCTTTACAAATGCGCTCATCGAGAGAAGGGCAAAGGCAGTCCAGTCTCGTGCTTCTGACAGGAAGGTATTTCTGGGAGTTGAGGAAGTACTCCATTTCTACACAGCGAAGTGTCTAGCCAAGTGTTGATTCTTGCTGTGTGTGGTTGGTTGGTTTGTTTTTGTGGGTGAGTTTGTTTGTTTGTGATGGGTTTTTTTTTGGTGTGTGGTTTTTTTTTTTTTTTTTTTTAATATTTTGGGGGGAGGGGGGTGTATTTGCTTGAAATAAAACATCAGATATTGGCCACTGCTTCTGGTTTAAATATTTCAGTGGTATGAAGAACCATTGTTGTGATCTGTATCAATGTAATGATACATCGAAGGAGCAGTAAGGTGAAAGATGATAGTTTGATCCTCAGCATAGGAGTAAGGTAACATGCAATTTCCAGTCCTATAAGTTGTTTTCATATCTGAGACCAGTCAGTAATGAAAGAATCAGTGGAAGCTGCATTACTTAAGCGAGCTGCAATTTTAGTGGCATTCCCTTCAGCATGTCAAAAGCAAAAGCAAATAACTAGCACTGTGTCAACTAATGCAACTAGAAGGACTTACTCATCCCTAGCTGAATCTTTCTGTGTCACACCAGCCACTTACCTTAAACTCGACTGAAGGATGTGCGGAGCAGTATCCCTGGGGTGAAATCCTGGCCCCAGTGAAGTCTGCAGTGAAAATGCTCATTGACTTCAGCTGAGCCATGCTTTCACCTCCCGAGCGTGTCAGATGCTGTGAGAAACGAGCTCCAAACCTGAGTGCTGTCCCTGGAGAGTGCTTTTCTGTCTGCCTGGCAGTTTCCATCAAAACTTAATTTTAGAACCAATATAATGGCTTGTTCTGTGTTTACTGTATGTTTCATACACCTCCTCAGTCATGGCCAATTAGTTATTATGGAGAGAGCACACTGTTGTCTTTCAAACCACGGAGGCTAAAACGGGCCGTTGAAAAATACCATGGGAAGATGGAGATATGGGTTATCTGGTGAACCTGAGGTAAGGACTGAGGAACACCGAACGAATCGGCCCTCTGTGGGGTTACAGAGACAGTGGCTAATGGGGAGGACTGGGAGCTCGGGGGGAGCCGGGCGCCCTCCCACAGTGCTGAGACATCGCTAACGAGAGGGCTCGGGCGGGAGTGTGGCAGCGACTGCAGGGTGTTGACAAGCAAAGCCTGCAGTCCTCAGCCCACGGTTACCTTCAATCACAAAAGGAAATTGGCTCTGGAATATGGATGAGATTATTTTTTGATTATACACAAATCATTTAGTGATGACATGAACCCCTTGATGAGATGATGCTGTGACAAGATACACTGTAAGGCAATTAACTTCTCAGCCGTTGATTTTTTTGGAGGGGGGAAAGAAGCTGTTTAGTAAAAAGGTTGCTTGTGGCTGGCTTAGTTTTATATTTATTTTTTGTGGCTCTGCAGAAAGGATCTGGAATCGAAAGGCTGATTCTTTTTGTTCTTGCACCTGTCTGACTGTACTAGGTAGAGTGACTTTGGGGTTGAGTGTAGCATGAGACAGAAAACAGGAAGGCTGCATATATTTTGTGAAGAAGCAAAGTTTTAGCAGTGCCAGTTCTCACTCAACAAATGTCTTGTGACAAATGCCAATGGCAATCTTAGATTTCCACCCCCTTCAGCCCCCCCATGACAAAACAGAGATTATGTAAGCCATGTAACCATGGTTTTACCTCTTTGTCTTGTTAGAATTTTATTTTGGGGTTAATATTGCTGCAAGACCTGAAGTACCAGCGCTGCTTTGTGCCATTATTGTGATGCGCATTTTTACCCTCTTGCTTTCTGATGTAAGATAGCCTTAATTGCGTACTTCTTGTTTCATAGATACTTTAATATAGTTTTTTTAATCTCATCTCCATCTTGCTCTAAGGGCTTCTTGTTTAAATTGTGGGAGAAGAGCCTTTCTTCTTTTTCTATCTTGGAAGAACCCATTGAATTATTTTCTCCTCCTTATATCTAGAATCTGTTTTTAATTGCTCGGTCTTGGTTTACTGATACTTGGCATCTGGGATATACTCTGAACATTTGCTTCATCCGAGATGGGCTTTTGGTGTGAAGTTTGGTATGAGGTTTGGTATGGTACCAAGTGAGAGTGCTGTGCTTTTCGTTTGCTTGTTAACAGTTGCTTTCTTCTGTTGTGGTTTAGAACCTGATTCAAAGCTCACTGAGGTTAAAGGGTGTCTTTTAGTGACCCTGTGAGTTTTAGTGTTGTCTTCATTGATAAGTGGATTTGTTTCCCTGTCTGTAGCGGATACTTGCGTGCATCATAAAAACCCCTACTGCTACATGTTTTATGCTCTGGCACTTAGCAGCAGTTGCTCAGAAGTGGTAAAAAGATGCCAAAATACCTTTGAGTCAGATATGTATTTGCAAAGAGGTATTTGAGCTATGTGGCTCTCGACTCTATATTGAGATGCTTAAGGATAAGAACCTAAGTTCGTATTAATTTGTAAGAGTCGTGGACGTTGATTTTAATAAGAGGCATCTCTGTACGTAGGTGGTATCTCCCGCAGCACTTTAGATGAGGCATTCTTCTGACCCAGCCACCGCCTTAAGCACGCCTGTACCCAAGCAGGCTGAATCGGGTAAAAGTGGGCGTCTTCACCAGGAACAGTGACAAGCACATTCCTCTTGTGCTTTGGCTACCTGTAGATTATATACAAGTTTTATGGGCAATTTGAAGACCGTGAGCCATGTGCTATTTACCTCAGATTTATGAGATCAAAATGGACTTTCAGGAACGCTATTAAAAGAAAAAGGTTACTGTTACGGTTTAGTGCTGGTAGGCAGCTAAGCACCACTCAGCTGCTGCCCCCACAGTGGGACGGGGAAGAGAATCAGAAAGGTGAAAGTGATGGGAGGGACAATGTGAGCTGCGATAAAGATGGTTTAATGGGTAAAGCAAAAGCTGTGTGCATAAGCAAAGCAAAATTGGCTGGGAGGTGTTTACCTGTTTGCAGGAAGAACGTGGCTTTATTTTACATAACAGTTACTTGGGAAGACAAATGCCA
>KL280531.1:20051-44217 GCA_000699545.1 Podiceps cristatus | reverse complement strand
TTTTTTTTTCCATTAGGGCATTGGATTACTCAGCAGAAAAAGAGAACTTGGGGTATATCAATATATACCTTTCACAGTGGCATGGGCAACTAATGTTATGATACATACGGAGGAAAGAAAGGCAAGCAAATGGATGGACAGATAGGAAGGCAGAGATTAACAAGTCTTACCAGCATCCCTATTTAAGTTATTTTTACTTAGGAGGCAGGGAGTAAGATTTAAGAGGGAGCCAGCAATCCTATTTATAGAAAGCCATTTTTAAATGCAAAGGCTTGGAGAAAGAGAGTCACCTCCATACTAAACACCAGCCTCCCTGGAGCTTCCTAGTAATTGAGGGAGAGAGCAGCCCGGCGACCCGAGCTGAATCGCTGATGTGCCTCTGCCGAAGCTTCCAGAAGGACAGACCCTGCACGCGCACAGGAGTGTGGGACATGGGATAGCCTGAGAGCACATCTGAAAATAGCACCCTGGTACGTGTCGATGTGACAGATGCAAAAGCACATACAAGGACCACCTGAGAAATTTTTTGCCTGGGTAACATTCAAAGACTCTACATGCATGCCACCATGCGAGCTGAAGACCAACCATCCGGCTCGTGTGGCTCTTAATCTAGTATGTCAGGGATAAAGTTCCTTCTGAGATTTTACTATTACATATATATCTATACACACACACACTTACATAAGCCTATATAGCTTGTAATTGCTTAAAAGTTGCTGTATATGGAAAATCTGGCACTTGCTTTGCTGTCCAAGTATACTGATGTTATTTTCTTCCAATTATTTAAGCAGTAATCCCATGCAGAAGATTTATGGTTTAAGATTTACATTTGTACTAGGCTAGAAATTATTCTTAGTAACTATCTGTCATCTAAAGTAATTTTTTGAGTAAATTTTGGGGAGCTCTCTGATGTTTATGAATACCAGAAACACGATTCTTGAAAGGACCAGGGATCTTTCAATACAACTAGAATATAATTATGTTGCACTGTAGCTGCAGATAGTTGCCTATCTACATAATCTACTCAGTGATTCTATAGATAAGACTGTAGGGTTGCTCTGGCTATATAGGTACATGTTAGTGTGAAATCCTCCCGTGTCATTTTGCAAATGCGTGGCTTATGCTAAGCCTGAACACTAAGGGTGTTTGTCTCAGTGTTTTAGAGTAGCAGCTCTCCACAGCCCCAGTTTATTGGTGCCACAGAGTTAAGGGACTTGATGGAAATGTTTGTTTTCAGTTCTGTTCTTTAGAAGCACCTCCATGATAATATGTTGGTGTTCAGTAGAGTTTCCTAGAGGTTTGGTAGCTAGTATGGAGTTCAAATACCAACTGTAAGCCTTTGATACATGGCTCTTGTTTAAGCTGACCGAGAAGGCTATAGCCGGGATACTGAAATGCGCAGGCTTGGGGGAACCCATGTGTTGTTGTCATAATGTGTACTGGACTGCACAAATCGCATGGTAGGATTTGAGTGCACCAAAATGCTAGTTGGTTGCTTTTTCCCAGCCCATGGAAAGGTGGTGCATAAAATGTACACTCTGGCTTTTGCTAAATTCTCTTGCATAATTGTTTTCTTCTATCAGAAATCATTATGATTGTGGGTTTTTTTGTTTTACAGTATTACCTTCTGAAGCCTTTGGGGTTTTCTGTGTGAATGTTGCTATTTGGAATTTTGGCCCTGACTCAGGAAAATATAGTGAATGTATAAAGTCAGTCTCTTGAACACTAAGAGGAGAGCATGTGACATGCTGTTAGATCACTTCTGGCTTGAGCTAAGGACAGACGAAGTCCTTGATGAAGTCCTTTTTGTTATGAAAAGCAGATTCTGGTGAGCCTGGAGTGGAATCTTGGTGAAAAGGTGTTATTCAAGCAAACCAGGCTTTAGGTGGACCTCTGCTTAAACAGAAAAGGCCTCCTGTGGCTCACCATCCAGAAGGCCCTATGCACACTGCGTATTTTCCAGCTGAGGCTTTTCCTCCCGTTAGGTGGCTTTTCTGTGGGGCAGTTTAAATTATTTCTAGACAAGTCAACCATTGTTTGGGTTGCAACTGCAATTGTAAAGCATAAAGCGAGGCATTTGCTATGACATCATATGAAGGAGGTAATTTGGGAGTTTGTTGCTGAAGCACAAGTTCTCTAGATATATCTGTAGACATTTAATGTAGAGTTTTGTTGGCATAGTGAAGTGATTCCCAAATGTCTTAAGTAATGATTTACATTATACTAGTTCATGGCTTTAGCTGTATATATTGAGGAAGCTTTCCTTTGTACCTCTCTTCCTAGTTTTGTTGTGTGACCTGAACATTTCTCTTCCAGCATGACAACCTTTTCCACAGCCCTGATGTGCAGGGGTTCTAGAAAGATTTTTATCATTGCAAAGGAAAAGATGAGAAACGCAGAGCATAATGTTCCTCTCGCTATGGGAATTGAGTGACAGGCAATGCGTGCCATGGTTTTTGTCATGTCAACTGTGGTTGGAGCTTTTTGTTCTCAGCTTTTTGTAAACAGATATTGTAAAAAATACAAAATGGATGCTTAGGGGAGAGGAAGGAAAGGGGGTATGAACAGGATTTTTAGTGGGGAGGGTAAAGGGAGGGAAAAAGGTAAGCATGAAACTACATGGGTAACTAGACAGCGTTGTAAAGTATGATAAGAAGAGGAAGGGCACTCAAAGAGCATGAAGCCCTGTGGGACAGCAGGAGGGCAGCCTCTGAAGGCCAAATCTGAGCTGGACAGCTTATGGCAGGAATCTCGGCTTCAGTTTGCAGTGAGGAAGGCAAGGTTGAACCTGTTCCCTTGTGAGCAAGAGCTGTGGTTGGGGAACAAAACAACATGTGGCTTTGGGACTCCCCCGTGCCGGTCCCTGCAAGTCCATCTTGGCTGCTGGCCTGCGCCAGGGAGGAAGCTGGTGCTCTGTATGGATCCTGGGGTGTCTAGCGAGGGGGAGCTCAAATTCCTAACTGCCCTTGTCCTTCACTTGCCTGTGTTCAGATTTTTCTTTCATTTGTGTCTCCTCACGCTATTCCTTCTGTGATATAGGTTTAATTTGAGGCTTGCAATCCCCTCTCTCTCCACCTTATTCTTACAGCTATTTATATTTATTTTGGTAGCAAAAGTATTTCTCCTAACCCTAAAAGCTTTTCCCCCAAGGCAACAAATGGATTTGGGGGAGTGAGGGGGATTAAGGATGGAAAGCAATCCTATGAATGTCAGTGCAGCTGTGGGGTAGGATGCATGAGTCCCTTGTCTGAGTGAAGAAGGAAGGAGCTGAGCTCCTTTATTGGGCAGGAGGGAGATAATTAATCCTCAGAAAAAGAGGCTGAGCTGTCAGGCTTTCAGAGAAGCACTGGCAGTCATAATTTGTTGTTCAGCTGTTGGGAGCTGGAACTGGAAGGTTTGGTGCAATGGGGTCTGCTCCGCGCACGCGCCTGACCACCAGCCTTGCTCCCGGGGCCCTCTCTGGATGCCATGTCCTCCTCCACCCAGCAGCGCTCTCAGGGGATCTCCAACGCGCCGGGTTGCTGCCCACCAGGGAGCAGCTCTTTGTCTCTACAACAAATTGGAGAGCTGCTTGCTTAGTAAGTCCTGAGGAAGACTGTACAGATATGGTGGGAACACAGTCTGGAGCAGGGAACACGGATTGATTTCCGCCCTCCCCCGCCCCGGGAAGAAAGGATGCGTTAGGTTTTAGCTTTTCTATCCTGGCCTACAGTAAAAATCCTATCCGAACTCCTGCCTTTCTTCACTGTTTTTTGCCTTTAGCTAGCGTGTTCATGCTTGAGAAGGAGCAGTGCAGCTTTAGAGAGATGTGACCGTCCTGTTAAAGTGCTACGTGTGCTCAAGCTGCATTTGTTTCACTAGTGACAGAGCTAGAGGCCTTTTTGCATGTCTGAGCCGGTGGCACACATGAAGGCAATGCTGAGGAAAAGAAATGCCTGTCTAAAGACACTGTAACTATAGCAGTTCAATGCATATTTATTATATTCAAAAGTTAGTCCCTAGTGGATAAAAACAATTACAGTATTCTTACCACATCTCAAAATTCATTTCTATAGAAGAAAAGAATGCCGGTTTTTAGTAATTACAAAAGGAGCTAATGAGTTTTTAAAAACATTTTTCACAGCTAAATAATAGTAGTCTGACTGCTACTTACTTTCAAGAAGCTTTGAGAACTTTTTTGATCAGTGCGTTGCGTTTCCATCTCAGCTATGTTCAAAGATAACAGCCTTATTTGACCACTATGTAATGTAGTTACTCTTCTTCCCCACATCATCTTTCAGCCCCTGGTGTGGACACACATTGGAGTAATTGGAGTAGGGGATTAAGATTGGGTGAGCACCTCAGACCTGGTATTTCCTAAGGCATGTGTATTTGGCCTGGTGCTCAGACAAATGTATTTAAACTAAGTAGCACTTATTAAAAAGCTAGTACGTGGAAAATGAAGGCGTTATGTCATGGCACAGTGCTGGTACTCTCATGAGATGAGAAAATGGAAGATACGGGGAGCTGCGCTTCTGATACCAGCAGGAGATGCTGCCATTTGGCTCAGGACTGGTGCCCTCAGAGGGCGGGAGGAGAAGAGAAGAGAGATTTAGGGACAGGCTGGGAGGATGATGGCTGTTGTCTTGGTCCCAGCCTACTTCTGACCATGGTGCAGTCTCAAGTAGTGTTACCAGCTCTATGCCACTCCCCTCTCACTTTGCCATATTGCACTTTTTGTGAAGTGATGCAAGATCTCCTGGCTTTGCTTTTAAGTTTTTGCTTGGAAAGAAGCCAGCAAGAATTTAAAGCTAGAGAGTAAACCAGCTCAAGATATTAAAAAAAAAAAAAACAAAAAAACCAAACCATTATTTTTAACTTTTTAATCAAATTACTTCTACTTTTTAGTTAAGTGGACTCCATGTATGCTGGTATGTGATCTCTCTCTTTGAGACAGGCATGCGTGCAGTATGGTGGTTCTCCCTTTATGCTAGTAAGAAACTAATTTATTGCCTTTTATTAGTTTATCTATCAGTCACTTTTCTTATAAAAAAGGTGACAGTGCTTTGAAGTGAGATACTGTTTGCTGCTGTGGTCTTTTCTGGAATTGTCACTTGCAGTGGAGAGCTGCATGCTACGCTCGTGAGAGTTTCCAGACTCTGCATACAGATTGCACACAGCAGGGTGCCCAGTATGGAGAAATCCTGGGGTAAACTGGCCCTGTGCTGTAACTGGTTGCCTTATTTTATTAATGTAAGTCATTCTGAGAAGCCAAAAGGATTATTAGTAATAACTATGTAAGAGGGATATAATCAATTTAAATTAGCTCATAGTTGAGCCTATATGATCTGGTGTCTTTAAAATGTAGGTAAGCAGCTCATCATTTTGCTTCCTTACATAACATTGTAGGAAACCTTTTCCAAGTCCAATATTATCTATATATGTTGCAGTTTATTACATTTAGATGTTTTTAGTGCCCAGAAGAATTATCCATTTGAAAAGCAAAACAGTTACTAAGAATAATTCAATTGCATTATTTTGTGTAAAAAGTCAAACAAAAGACACCTCCTAGGATCCTCCCTCCCAACACCCAGCTTCTCCGCTTCCTCCTTCCCCTACAATCTTCCAGGTTTCCTTCTGCCCGTGCATCTCTTCCTGCCCACTCTGCAGACACAAGTGTCATTTGATTGTGTGAGTAAACATTAGCAGTGTTTTTCTGGTCTCTCTAGATTTCTGTTTTTTAAAAGTGGCGTGATTTTACCAGGAAAGCTAAACAATATTACGCAGAAAAGCTGTCTTAATGTCTCTTCCTTTCCCATTCTCCCCCGCCCCGAGCCAAAAAACCCAGCTGATTTAGACTAATTACTTCAAATGCAGTTTGTAAAAGGACGTTAATACTTTGCTGTATCCCTGAAGGTCATTTAAGCGATCTATAGTTAAACATTCATGTGGGAGACTCTGGGGGAAACGGTAAGGGATGATTATAATGGAAACACTGTGGGCTAAAATGTGTGCTCATGCTCAAGTCTTCATATGGCAAACGAGGGTAGCGTAGTGTTCCTGTGGTTTTACAGCTCTTCCTTAAATCTGAATAAACTATAGTTTGCAGATCCAGCTTCAGCATCTTCCACTCTGCAGAACTGTATGTGATCTAGGGCTGGAATATTTAAACTACTTCTTCAGCACTACGATCCTCAATCTCTGTTGTGTTTTATTAAGGAAAAAAAATATCTGTGCATTATCTTATGCCTTTAAAATGTGCTGGATGCCCAAGGTGTTTCTTCATCTGTTCCTCTAGCAGCTTTTCCCCTCAAGTGATTATGCTAATTAGTGTTTGATCAGATGATTAAATTATAATTCGATTAATCCTATGTGCTAAATGCTCTGAATGCATTTCCATCGCCTGAATGCCTTGTGCTTAAGCGTTCCTGTTTGCAGCTTGATACGAGGCTCTTGCCTTTTCCCGTACCTAATGGATTTTCTATATTAAAAACACTCCAGCCCCTTTTGATGTTGGGAAACAGAGGAAAGGGCTTTTTGTTTTCCTACTCTACTGAGCAGAACAAGAAATATATATGTTCCCCTCAGATGATCTGAA
Source organism: Podiceps cristatus (assembly GCA_000699545.1). Lineage (NCBI taxonomy): Eukaryota > Metazoa > Chordata > Aves > Podicipediformes > Podicipedidae > Podiceps > Podiceps cristatus. The sequence goes on along the minus strand of KL280531.1, from coordinate 37,640 downwards.
TATTCCTAGGGATTAAAAAAAAAAGGGGGGGGGGAAAGGGTTCAATTTTTTTTTTTTTTTTTTTTTTCTGTTAATATGCACACACCTTCTGTCCCATTCACAACTTACCAAGGCAAAAAACTGTGGTACAGCTAAATCCTCTATCTGTTTCTATTTTGAGTGTATTTTGCTCAAATCATTCTCTCCTTTTCAAAGCTGAAATATATTTTGGTCCAGAAGACTCTCTTCTTTGCAGAACAAATTGTTCTCTCTGTGTGTGTGCGAGAGAGGGAGAGAGAGAGAAGGTTGTTTTTCCTCCTGTTACCTGCTCTCCCCTCCCTTTTCATTCAGGTTTATTTTTGCATGTCATCTGTAGGAGATAATCTCCAGCAAGGGTGTAGAATGGAAAACACACTGAATTTATAACCTTGGTGCTGCGAAGAGATTAATGTTTAGCTGCTGTATTGCTTTCTTTGTCTTTGGGGTCCTGCGTTTTTAAGATATCTTCTTTCATGTGACTAGGTTCTACAGATTGGAGGAAAAGAAAAACAACAACAACTTTTAAAGAGGAAGTACTTTAGCTTTGAATATTAAATATAGATAGGTGTTACACAGCTAGGGGTGTTAACTGACTTCTCCATTTTTGTGGAGGTAGGATGTTATCTCTGAACACCAGTGGCTTCCTCTGTCAGAGATTATTTGATGGTAATGAGTGGCCCGAGTTCAGGGAGAGGATGTTAAATTTAAATCCTTTGGTTTGTTTCCATTCTACAGTGAAAAAAACAAACAAACAAAAACACCCAACAAAACAAAAAATGAAAAAAACCCCAACCTTCATGGAGCAACCTCCCTCCTTCTCTCCCTCTCCTGAATTTATCTCAAGGGAAGCGTGAGACAGATTGAACACAGGGTTGCCAAGACCCGTCTAAGGGGATTTTGCTTTGCTGTACCTCAGGTGTGGGAAGGTAGAGCAAGGGAATAGGGATGTAAAGGATGTTTTCTCTTTCCTCTCCCTTTGTTTGTTTACCTTAAAAGCTGTCAGAGATTCATAGAGCTCATATAACATCTTATTTCACTCCTTTCAGACTGTCTAGGAAACAATTTTACCTGTGAGGTGACTGACATGTTGCAACCTATTACCAGCTACAAAACAACATGGGGTAAATGAGTCTCCATAATTAAGGTCGTAGAGGCCAAACGCACCTTCATATTGTTGGTCTTTAAAGTGCAGATGTGTAGCAGTGATTGAACATTGAGATCTCATCAAGTTTATAGTTTAAGAAAATCTATGCCTTTTCAATGAATTCAGTCTCCTCCCTACCCTGTAAGTCTCACTCTCACCCTTGGCTCACCAATTTACACACTTCTACCTTGATTAGTTGAATGAGTATCCCAGGCAATTGTCCCACTTGCTTACTCCCTTCAACTAGATTGTGGGCAGATGTTTGTTTTGTAAACATCTGTGCAGCTTTAAGAAGTTAGAACCTATAGCTGCCTACTGCTACCTGGCTGGGAGGGATTATTGCCCCTGCAGGTTACCCCAAGAGTAGTGTTTTGTGCGACTGATCTCTTTCAGTCAGAGGCCAGGTGAATGCAAGCCTCCTGTTTTAAATTGCAGCTGATATAGTTGTCTGTAAGCAGGACTGCTCACATGAATCACTCTGCTGTCATAGCCGTGTGGAGTAGAAACCTCCATATGGAAAGCAGCGATGACTAGCTGGAGGCAGTAATGCCTTCAACCAATTCAGATAAACAGATCTGGAAGTAGGCTTGTGTCAACATCTCCATTTTAAAACTGAAAGAATTAGGCTAAGCTGAATTAAGGCTCTAATTCTAAATGAAAGTGCTAACTTAGGAGGCTGCTTAGCTCGTTCTTTTTTTAAGTTTAATTTCAGATTCATTTCCTGAGTATCCCCATGTGGACTGGGCCTGAGACTCTGCCTAGCCTTGGGTAAGCTACTTAAGCTCATGACCTGAGGATGCTACTGCAAAATAAGCTAAAATGTGTGTGGGAAGCGCATTAGATATTCCACGTGAACTAATTTTATGCCTGCTCTTTTCCTTTATGGAAAATGGTCCTCTGTGTGATCTTCCATAGCAGACAGGTCAGCTTTGTAAAGGTGAACTTAGAGTAGGGGAAGGATGTACAGGTAGGAAACTATCAAAATGGCTGTGAAGGTTGAAGTACACCGAACTATTTCCTCTTAACTCTTTAACTCGCCTCCCTGTCCGTGTAACAGGGACACTTTCTGTGCCCACCTGGCAAGCATGCTTTTGGACAAATATAAATATCCTTAGACCTTCGAACTCTGAGATGTAGAATAATTCATATTCTGCAGCATGAATAACCTTTTGAAATGCCGTCTCTCTGTTACTGTGTCGTTCTTGCTCTTTACCTAGGAAGTATACATGCTGATAATCTAGCAGCAGAGGTCAGTACTCATTTGCATTGGAGAAGCAAAGCTAACCTAAGAAGGAAGGGACCTCCTCTCCAGATCTCCTGTATACAAAATTACAACACCCTTTGCTGACGGCATCATCTGCTCAAGTCCTGTTTTCCTATATCATCTTCGTATAAAAACTGGCAATGATGGATAGGATGACACTCCCCAGGTCCACAAGACTAGCTGTTGCTGTTTTAGGCATATAACCTCTTCTTAAATATATTGAGCTCTGCTTCAAATGTGTCTGGACTGTAGTTTGTCTGGCTTCCCACCTTCATTTAGCTACAAACATACGTAGCTAAGGGGTGAGCATGTCATTCTGACCTCAGTTAAAGTCTAAGTCTCACACAGAAACTTGATGAACTTTCTCTTCCTTTTTAACCTTGGCATTGAAGGTTTCCATGTTCTTTGTTGCAGGCATATGCTGAAACAACCCTTAGTACTAACAAATTTGTCAGACTGTTGGTGTTCTGCCTGACACGTGTATTGTCCTTTCTGCGAAACAGTCACGCTTCCTTGACTGTTTTTAATGGATGTAAACCTTTCTCTCCCTGACCTTCGCACTTTCTCAATGTATTTGGGGTTGGCTGATTTGTTTCATTACAGTTGATCGTGCTGATTTTAAAGTTAGTATCAGCTCGGTTGCTTTGTTCTTCATAGTTGCTGGAGTTGTGGTAGGGGGATCAGGGCTGCACATGGTTGCACCTGGAAGGGGGGAGGAGAGAAGGAACAGGTCTGCAAGCTGGGACAGCCCCTTCCCTCTCACGGGGCTTGAAGGCTGTGCCAACACTGGCGAGATCATAACCACAAGGTTTCTTCTTGGTACCCTTATCCCATTTGCCAGCCTGCCTACGTATCTAGTTTGTGTCACTGACTGCTCAAAACTTGCTCTTTTTTTTTTTTTTTTTTTTTTTCTTTTTCTCCCAGAAATTGCTGCTCATGTATTGGACAGCGAGGCACATGGCACGCTTAGGCAAATATTATCAATTCCCTCCTCGTCTTTTTTTGATTGCAAGTATGGCTTGTATCAGGTGCAGCTTCAGGCTACTCCCATCTCCTGTGAATGCATAGTCTGGACTTGATGATCTTGAGGGTCTTTTCTGACCTAAATGATTCCATGATTCTACATGCAGTACATGCAGTTAGAGCCCTGTCTAGTCTTACTCTCTGAAAACCTTGCAGGTCTCTCTGTTCTCTGCTGTTTCCAATAACTAGTCCCTGTATGTTTTGAGAGAGAGGGGGACAGAAGAGTATTAGAATGAGAAAATGGCCCTCTGACACAAACCTGGATATTAAAAAAAAAAAAAAAAAAAAAAAGCCTGCAGCAAATTCTTGGATTTGGGTCCATGAGCAGCTGACTACATTTGCCATGAATGACAATTAGTAATGCCTAGAAACAACAACTAAACAGAGCAGAAATAAGATTGTCTGGGGAGAGGGGAAAAAAACCTACAAAAACTGCTGGATAGCCCATATGCTGTATTTTCAAAGAGGAATTAGTGAATCAAAACTATTTAGCTACTGCATGCATGTAAGCTCAAGACCACCCGTGTGTGGAAGATTTTCTTGGCTGGAAGGCACAGAAATTTAAATTTTCCTGTCTTGTCTTCTACCTTTTCCTCTTGCATTAACAACAGCTACTGCAGTCCTAGCTCTCACCTCAGGAATAAAATCTATTTCCTCCTGCTGTCCTCCCTTCTCCTGCCCAGGGCTGTCTCTGGTGCCATCTCATAGCACTTGTCCATCCCACCAAATTGATTTGAAAGTCTGGGCAGCAATTAATCTGTGCTTTAACTTATTTTTGCTTCTACCATTCATTCCCCCTTTTGTCCTTCCCCAATCTCACCAGAAATGTAAATATTCAGGGATGGTCCATCCTCAGAGATGTCTAAAATTGAATATGAAATTTTACTTTAGCTCTGCCAGAAAGAATCTTGGATTCAAACACCTGGAGTAACTTACTTTTATTCCCTCTTGGAAAAACTGACTTAATGAAAATAAATGTGCTTCTACAAAGTCAATATTTCTTTCAAGTTCTGTCTATGCTTTCATTGGCTTGGGGTGCATATGTAGGAGACTGGTTAGAAAGAATATTCAGAAAAATGCTTTCTGGCAAAGAAAGAGATCACAGCCTAGATCAATGAAATTTCCACAGAAAAGAGAATTGGAGTGATTTAATTTTATCAACCAGAAATCTTACATCTGGGACCAGTTATATTTTACTGATAACTCTAGCAAATAAACCTCTTTGAGAAAAATGGCATGGGAAAATAATTTTTAAAAAAAATCTCAAAAACAAAGTCTGTCATGCAATTTCAAAATAAGCATATTTATTTCTATAAATCCATTTACATGAATGACTTTTGATCATGATGAGCTATAACAAATGTGAAGGTCCTAGCAAAGTGGTGTTTAATTAGTTGTCCTGTGCTAAATGTTCATAATGTGAAAATGTTTGAGAAAACTTGTCCTTTCACAACTGAAGTTCTCAAGGGAGAAGTTATGTCAATAGTGATGCATTAGCAAAAAATGAAAACGTACCTCTTACCTGAATTATTTTCCTTGTCTGTGTACCCAAACCATTTCAATCCTCTCATTTATGAGACAGTAGCCAGTATATTATATCAGATTAAAAGTGTCTGAATTACCCTTCAAATACTGCACAATTTGACCTAAACCACACAATGAATTGGCTTCTAAAAGAGTCTGTTAAGTCTGTCATCCTCCCTTGTAACCACTCAGGCTACTGTAGCCACAGTTGCTTTGTAAGTGTTTGATATGAGCAGACAGTGGTCCAGTGTACAGATTTTGTGTGCAAGTGATCTTTTGGGATTTATTCCAGGATAAGAATGCTATAACCATAATTGATGAGCTTGAAGTACTGTGTCAAAATCAAGACTCCCTTCTGGACAATGCTATGGAAAATATTAACACCTGAAGAACATGTGTTCATGTTTCTGGGAAGCATATACACACACACACACACACACACACACCAGCAATAAATGCAGCTGGAAATGCTTTTTAAGTCCTCTTTGTATGTGAATTTTCACTGCTGTCATAAACCAAAATTCCCTTTGCCTGGAATGGGTAGTACACAGTTTGTTCCACACTGTAGAAAGCTATGGTGGAAATAAGAACCCAGGAAGTGAGACTGAGGCAGCATTCTAGCCTCTTGAAATCTTCCTAAGTGATAAATACTAATAGAGGTATTTGATTTTGTACACTGTCACCTTGCAGAGAAGTCTTAAATCTTCTAGTACACCTAAACAAGAATTGCTTGTTCTTTACTGTAGCTCCTTGCTTTTGGGCCTGGCTAACAATTCTGTTTGCCATTACACAGTTTCCCAATTCATTAAGAAATTGATTGGAGTATGAAACACCACATAATATAGTATTAAATAATGACTTGCATTTGCTAGTCTGCCCTTCTCTCCATTCAAAGAAAAGCGAGCATAGAGTCATCACATTTGGTCAACAAAATAGGTATTGTATGACCATTTTATAGGACTGCTAAAAAGGCATATAGCCTTTTGCACTTTTGTGTTCATAGTCTGTGGTCTAATTTATGTGACTGAAGTAAAAAACTCACCACTTTATAGACTTCTGATACACTTTTAGACATACTGATTGACAAGTCATAAGTAGTGCTCCCAGCAACATTTTAGTTCTGTGGATTTACAGCTCATTATCACTTATGCTATCTGGTAAAGATTTAGAACTGGTACATTTTTAGAACCTGAAATAGGAGAAAATGTGACTAAAATAATTACCTATGAAATGTGTATTACTAGCATTATCAAATCCTTATTTTAACAGAAGTATGTGTTGGTGTTTTAAAACTGAGTAGCAGTTGACATAAAGTTTCAGTGGAAATATTTCTGCATCGATTTTTGAAACTGTATTTGATCTTAATGGCTCCATAACTAGGCAGAAGAACAGTGTTAGGTGGCTAGGCATTAAAGCTTGGAAGACCTAAGCTCAAATCCCAGCTTTGTTATGTGTCTTCAGATGTGATGTCAAGGAAATTTACTTGGCTTGTATGGATGGTGGTACTTCACCAGTGAATAAAGAAGGTGTTCTTCCTTAAAAGATGCTAGTATAACTGTGCTCAGGATCATGACATGTATACTTCATGCTGGTGGTTGCTATATGGAAGTCCAAAAGAAAAAACAAATTTATTTACTGTTGAGTAAATCATTGCTAAAGAAAACAACCTGCAGAAGTTCTTATTTTAAGCAGTATTAGCATTGTTCATTGGGCATTTTGGAAACCTTGGAGGTGAATGAAGAACGAGCCATAGGGATGCAAGTAAATAAATTGCCTCTATGTACTTTAGTCTGAAAAGCCTAGAAAATCTCAGCTACAGCATGTGCACATCTAAATGCAATACAGTTCATGGTTTAGAATGTGTTATTCAGGTGAGAAATAAGCTCCCAGGTATCAATTTTATTTTTTCTTCCCTGGATCAAGGGAACTCTTTCAAGGTAATCTGATTTCAGCATTAGCTGTGAATTCTGCTGGCTGCCTCTGGATAGCTGTGCTCTCTGCACCAGGCAGTAATTGCGTTAATCATCCATTTTTAAATAACTGCATTTGAAGTTAAGTTGAGAATTGCTTTTCAGATCTTTAATTTGCTTTGGAAAAGTGAAATAATTCCCACAAGGGTTGTGCTAATCAATATTCCAAAGGCAAGTAACCTTTGCTAATATTTGAACATGGGATACTCTACATTCTTCTGCTTAAAGATTTCTGGGGGAAAAATACACCAATTCCATCTGTAATTTGGCAGGTTAATAACTTTTCTGCCTGGCAAGCATAGGGGTTTTTAGTCAACAGGAGATTCATCAAGTGCAGAATTGCATTGTATTATCTTCGTTTTGTTGTTGTTGTTTTTATTTTAAACCTTCTTGCTAATACAAATGATGACAAATTGCATAGCTGTAAATTTGAAAGTCCCTAAATGGCATTTTTGTCAAAGCCTTTACGCTGAAATGCTTACTTGGAAAGATTTTAAACCTCAGGAGCCGGGGGAGGGGTTTTAATTATTATGCATCATGACACAATGCATTATGCATCATGGTTGTTTTTCTGCTTTTTAAACACTTGTTATGGATGATGAGACTAATATAAATGGACATACAGGGAGAGCTTCTGCAAAACCTTCTTATGATGTCATACTCTGTTTCTAAGGAATTTCAGTACTGCCTTACTTGGAAACGAGAGGGTAAGCAAACTTAAAAAGGCACTTGGAAGCACACTAATAATTAGCTGCCAGATACTCATCAAGGGAAAGTCACCTCCTCCCCCCCCCGCCCCCCAAGGTGCCCTCCTAGTAAACTGGATAACAAACTCATTTTAAAAACTAAGAATGACAGAAAGTGGGTGTTACTGTCTTGAACCTAGGAGTATTTTACCCTGCTTCCTTTGAAGCAAATTACTACTGATGCTAAGAATTTGCTTTCTTTACCTTGTTTTTCCCACCTAGGCATGCACATTACTGAAAAATACATTGGTAGTGGGACTGATTAAAGAGCTGAGGGTTACAATATATTCAGTGTTAGAGCTGCTTTTTCTTATCCCTTTTCCCCACCAAGTAAATGTTTGCTTTCCCCTTCAAACCAACTTAATATTTAGGTTTTGCTCAGGTAGAAGAGGAACGAAGGGGAGAACTGTGCATTCGTTTCTTTAATAAAGCCCATTTTTTTTAATAGTCATAGATATTTCCTAGGTTGTATCCTGTAGAAATTAAGGGAGAGAGAAAAAGGCCGAATAGATATTTAAGGAGTCACAGCAGGCAGTGGGTTTGTGAGAGGAAAAAAAAAAAAAATACTGTGCTTCCCCGGAAGGCAAGTAGAATACAATATTTTATATTTGAGGGTCAGGGAAATGAAATTTCAGTGTCATTGTGGGCGTTAAATATGATACTTCTTGGTGACCCACAGACAATTGGCAACTGCATTTGTTTCCTGAGACACTTATCAAGAAAGCTTCAAATCTGTGTTCCTCCACCATCCATATAACCAGAATAAATTGGCCTGCTTATTTTTTTTTTTTTTTTTTAAAGCCCCCCAGCCCTGTTCCCTTCTCCTTCTACGCATGCTGTTTTAAAGGTTGCTTTGGTGCCATGTAGGCTGCTGTTAAAGAATGCATTATGTTAGTGGGAGGATGGTGTCATCTTCGCTGGCCAGACCTGAGCTCTGAAGCCGAGTGCCTGTATCTGAGGAAGGGCCGCGGCTTAGCCCGGAGCAGTGGTGCCTTGCGCTCTGCAGCTGGGAACAAAATCTACCTGCAGTGCGTACAGTGTGGGGGTTTTGCCATGAAATAGTAAATTTACGTGTTTTTTTTTTTTTTTTTTTTTCTATATTCACTATTCACAGGGTCTTTTTTTTTTTTTTTTCCAACTTTGTGGTTGCAGAATAGTAATTATGTTTCCTCTCCCCTTTCCATACTGCTTGAATTTAATGAGACGGTAATAACATCTTTGGTGTTATGCTTTAGTGTTGTTGCTCTGAGCAGATTTAGACATAAAATCCTACTGTTTTTCTTCTCACGGGGACCCTGGCTAACCTTCTGTAAAGGTGTAGAAAGAAATGCTCACGCCACCCCTTCTCCTTCCTTCCAGGGCAGCAAGGGGAAGCCCATGCTCAACAGCAGGACACACATGTTTGCATCTGGTCTCACCTATGCAGGGCTAGCAAAAAGTCAGCTCTAAGATACTGTTATGAGTTGCTTATAGATGGTGTGTCCTTTTTTTCCTTTCATGTATTTTCAATCAGCAAGAGCTCTATTCTGTGTCTAGGATGTTTGGAAGAGCCTTTGTCATGCAGCTTATGCATTGAACTTTTGGCAACTTCCACTTCACTACTGGGTCATGAGTGATGATGCTTTCTTTTCTTCTCCATTTATTTTGCTAAATACAAGCCTTTGAAGCCTTCATTCATATCACTTCTCTACATTCTCCATATAGGATGTCTCCTTGATTTTCCTACGGAAGTTCCCTCCCATGTCCTAGAGGTACTGCCACTTGCTCTGTCCTTACCTTCCTTTGTGTTGAAATGCCCTCAGTTTCACAGATGATCTCTGTTTCAACTTCTGACTGCTCAACAGTCTTTGCATTGGACCCCATTTTCTGAGAAGAAAATTAAATAGGAGCAGAGAATATGGAGTAAGCAACCAGATGTAGAAATACAGTTTTGTTTTGTTCAACTCTACTATTCTTCCCCTTTGTCATGGTTTAACCCTGAATGGTAACAGGACCACTCTGGACCAGTTGCTCGCTTACCCCTCCCCTTCCCAGAAGGGTGAGGAGGAGAATCGGGAGAGAGCGAGCTCATGGGTTGAGATTAGAAAACTTTACCAGGACAGCAAGGGAAAAGATAAAAGTATATTAATTATAATAATAACGTATAAGGATAATAGGGTATATAAAATGAACGATGCATGTTTTCTCACCACCCAATGACGGACACAGCCCGCCCCAAGCAGCAGCCAGGGAGCAGGGATATTCCCCCGCAGCCATCCCAGAACACAAGTTCCAGAGAGAGTGAGCGAGGGGACACACAGCCAAATAAATGAACAAACAGGCCCAAATGATAAAAAAATACGAAAATCAAAGTAACAAGAAGGGAACATGAACAGAACACGAACTGAACAAGGAACCAAGGCAAGGGGCCAATGACTGACCCTGACTCATACCGGCCATGACGTCTACAGCATGGAACACTCTCTTTGGCCAGTTTGGATCAACTACTCTGGCCGTGCCCCTCCCAGGTGTTTCCACCTGCACATCAGCAAAACCTGGGAAACTGCAAAATGCCCTTGATCCTTCAGCAGCAACCAACACCAGCAGCCTGCTGTCACCATGTTTCACACACTAAATCCAAAACACAGGAGCTGCTGAAAACAAAACTAGCTTGGTCCTGGCTGAAACCAGGGCACCCTTCTCACTCCATACCCCAATCTGTCAATGCTGTTATGCCACAAGTTTCTCAGAGGTATCTTCAAAAAGAGAGCGGGTTCATAGTTAGAGGGAAAAATCAGAAAGAAGATTTTAACTGTTTTGTTGCTTCTGGTCCCTCCTGCACCCTTTTCTTGCTGTTCAAAACCAGTGCACTGCCAGAAGACACAGATCGTAGTTTAGGTTGTTCCCCAAATCCTGATGTGTCCTAGGATGGGCTGTCACTTCTGCTGTAGTAAACAGTTGATCAAGTTGAAGAGGCATGTTGGGTTTAGCCAAGATGGATGTGACTTAGATTGGCCTGGTGGACATACCCAGGTGACCTTCCTCTTCTGTGGAAGACAGAAAACACAAGAGCTGGAGGAAAGAAACTATTTTTTTCCAAGAAGGCCAGAAGATATTTTGTGAGGTCCAAGAAGAGAACAAAAAGGCAGGATTGCTTGTTGGTGGCCAAGAAGAACTTGCTCTGCTCCTCCATGCCACAGGAGCTTGTCCTGAATTCCTGTGGGTGAGAAGAGGATCTTGTGTCTGTTGAACTCCAATGCTAGTGAAGGACATGGAAATTTCTTGGGGTGAAGAAAACTTTACAGAGTTGTTATATGGGAAGGCTAGGCCAATGGTATGGCTGCAAAATCCAGCCATCTTCAATTCCTTATCCCTAACTTTGGGAGGCATCAGTTGTCCTGCCCCACTCTTGCAGTCCCTCTGTTCTTGAATATAGGGGTTGAAGTAATTGAATGGTACTAAGTTGACATAAGGAAAGACAGAAACCTGCACTGTCCATGTTTTCCTCTTTCTTGTAGGATAGGAGCTGTTGAAGAGATTTTTTCTCCTTAGTCCTCCTTTCCCTGTCTTCTCATTCTGAACTATGGATACTGTGGTGGGTTTTTTTGTGTGTGTTTTTGTTTTTTTTTTTTTTTTTTTCACCATCCCCTCCTTCTAATAACAAAAGAGCGCAGTTAAATGCAGTGACACTTCATCTTGAGCTTTACGAGTAGCTAGGTTTTCTGACATATCTGTACACTCAGCTCAAAACCTGTCTTTGAATGCAAATGCAGCAATAATCATAGAAGGGAAGTTTCTGGACGATACTGTAATCTAAAATGCCTGCTGCCACCGGGATGGATTCCCTTCCACCCTTCCTTTTAACAGGAGCGGTGTCTGTTGCCTTTTAGCAGCTTCCACACAGGATTGCTCACTTCTGACATCTTTGCTTAGCCTGAGCTAAGAAGAAAGAAACCTGAGGTTTCTGAATGTGTCTTGTGCAAAATTTAAATCCTTCTTGTTTTCAGGTACTACCAGCTGAACCAAAGGAAATGCTGATACTATGGAAAAACTTGCTAGTGTACAGGAAGATTGTTCCCTCTTCACTGTGACCCTGCTGTTTAGACATATTTGTTAGACTGTAAGGAGATTTGAGAAGAAAGTACAATGAGGTTGTGTTGTGCTGCTTACTCAAATTTGAGCACGTTCAGCACATGTGTCTTGTTAGTTTGGTCTTGGTCCTCTTGAACTCCCAGGATTCTTTCAGTCAACTTCTGTAGGAGTTGGAGAAAGCTGATGGTAGTAAATGGTTTTACAACGAGCTATACTGTTTTTGTATGTCCTTATAAATATTTTATGGCATCATGGCTCTGTAAAAATGCTGCAGTTTTTTATAGTACATCTAAATAAGAATAAGCCTACACAAGGTATTTTCTCTGTGCATCAAAAGAGAAAAGAAGAGAGAGTTAAAATGTATAATGAGACACAGCACGTTTCTAGTGCTGGGTGACCTGTATTGTTGTTATAAGATTTAGTAGAAATGTATTCTAGAAAAAAAAAATAATCCCTTCCATAGTATTTAAACAGAATACTAACATGGACTGTTACACTATTGCTTGTGTGTGATATTCAGTCTGGCAGTGGAGAGAGCTGTGAGTAGCAGCCAAAAATCAAATGACGTACCAAAACTCAGATTACTTTTTAACCCTTACAACTTTCTCAACTTGGTGAACTAGCCTTTTTCGTTGTAAAAATTGGGTAAGACTTCTTGTGCTTTTTCTGTGAATTGCTTACAAGTTTTTTCTGTTTCTGGTGCGGTGGGTTTTTTTTGTTTGTTTGTTTGTTTTAATGTATGTGTGGTTTTGGTCTTGGTTTTGTTTGTTTTTCTGGTGTGGTTTTTTTTGCTGTTGTTGTTTTTTTAACCAGCTAGGGAACAATTAAGTTCAAGTGAATTCTTGTTCCTTGATTACTTTATGATAAATAGCCTTGTTTCAGAATCTGCCTATACTAAGCACAACATGGGAATGTATGCCTAAAAGTGAGGCTGGAAGAAGGGCTCTATCCAATTGTTTTTGCTTAAACAAAAATGTTTACAGAACCGGCCTTAAAAAAAAAAAAAAAAAAAAAAAAAAAAAAAAAAAGAGGGAGAGAGAGAAAGGAAACTCATTTGAACAATTTCTGGAATATTTTCTTTTGATTTAATTAGAAATTTCTTCTTTGGCATGTAGAAAATAAAGCCTCCAGTTGTTGTTAATTCCTGACTGAGCACTATCTCCCGCCATTTTAAGAATGCTTCCTAAAAGTTTCAGTCAGATGAAAATGGCACACTGAGCATAAGCGTTAAATAGGTTTTTACATAATTAAGAAATGAGCAGCAGGCTGTGACTTTGAATGTTTTCAGTGAAGAATGAGGATTCTCCCGTTGCTGAGATTCTATTAAATTTGACAATGAGAGAATTCATGGTTGACTTGCGCTTGGTGGTCTGTCAAGTCTGAAGCCCGTGCCTTTTATTGAGGTTTATAAACTCTTTACAGAAGATAGATCTTCCTTTGCACAGAAACACTGATAGGTGCTAAGATTTACCCCTTTTGAGTTATCACCTGTGCAGTTAATGTGTATGTATGTCTAATATCATTAATTCAGAAGCAACAGCTTATGAGCACAGTAGCCTCTGATACATCTTAACATAGCTCCATAGTTTAATTGAAAAGGTAGAAGACTTTAGGAGATGGAAAATGAGTACCTTTGCCAAATATGTCTGATCATGTCCGGTTTGCCAAGTTAAGCAAAACATTTTCAACATGGGGAAATAAAGGGAGGAAAGTTGTTTTTCACAGTATAAGATATCTGGATGCACTACTTATGCAGACAAATGCTGTGACAAAGTAGAGGAGAAATCAGTATTTTTGAATAGACTTCTGAATCTATTTCTTGCTGGAATTTTTTCTCTAAAAAAAAAATCTAATTGTTTTTTATTTGCATAGAAGTCTTGAGGTGCTCTGCACTGTATGCAAGGGCTGGGCAATTTTATCTGTTACTGATGAATTTTGCATTCTTGTCATCTGTCTAGTTTGAGCTAACTGTTATGATACTTAAAATTTTAGTTTCAGGACATACACTTCCAATAAAACTAGGTTTTGTTCTTTAAAATATGGTTTTCATGAGTTCTGTTCTTTATCAAAAGAACTATTTTTCTTCTCTGCTTTCCTTGTACTACCTTTCTTTTGACCTCTTCCCTGGAGAGAAAACCCCTTGAAGATGAAGTTAGGGGACACTTATGTGGAATTCAAGGCTACTGAATGAGCTAAAAAGCAAACAAGATGAAAACTTTGTTTATATCTTGGTAGAAATGGGCAGAAGTAACCTTTAGAATTAGAAAGGCTCCATCGTGAACCTGAAGCAGTGATAATTCTTGGTGTCTATAGGGCAAGAGGCGATGGTTCACCACCCTTAATAGGCACAGATCAAGAGAGTACAGTTGTTTTGGGTCCTTAATTCTGTCTTCCTCTGCGACTGCAGCTGTATGATTCTGTCATCATTTTTGACTTACAACCCAAATCTCTTGGACCCATACACTTGTCAATTAAGCGGCAAATGACCCATTTAGCAGTTATGGGAAGTGGGAGTCATGCAAGGAGTTGCCCACTGGTCGTCTGATCAGTCTGATCTGGGTTACCAGGTCAGTCGGTGATGGTCCAGCCCCAGCACGCAGGCTGGTGCTGCTATGAGGGAGGAGCTGGGCCACACCAGTGGGCCACTCACTGCTGTTCTGGATGCAGACCACAGTGGGACTGCTCCCAGCTAGATAGGACATGGCAGCCGTGGCTACACCTATCAAAACTCTGTGCTATTGCTTACATGCAATGTCGTCTTCCAACTTTTCATCTGCCTAGTATTAAAATAGACACATCTAAATCATTCTGTGTGTGTTTTTTAATATGATTGTGTTTTAATGTGAATGTTTCAAAAATACGCACTGTCTCTGGTGGCATGTTCCTGCACGTGGCACTTGTTTCTGATGATTATTTCGATAGACTCGGAAAAAATGATTTGAAGTATTTATATCCTTTTAACAAAATGATATCTTTTTCTATATTGCTGAAGTTGTTATACTTCTGAAAAAAAAGCAAAAAACCACTTAAGTCTATACCAGTAAAAATTCTTTGCCTTTTCACAGTCTCAAAGTATGGCAAAAAAAAGGTATATGTGGATGGCTGCAGAGAAGAGAGGAAGATGGGGTAAAACTAAACTGTACATTTATTTCACAGTAACTCTTCTATTGGCTAATCCAAATAATATATGTTCTGTAATTATGTTGCCTGGAGCTCCTGTTAATGTTGATGAGGTAAATGTATTTATCAGTGGAAAAATATGTTCTGGTTTATGCATCTAAGTAGTTCTATATTTTAAATGTACATTATGTGATTTGCAGAGGCAGTGTCATGTCAAAATGACAGGGTGGATGAGGGATAGATAATTTTTCTGGAGCTTGTAATATGCTACCAATTAATTCTTTCTAAGAGTGACTCTTAGTAACCTGAAGTTGTTACTGTGTGATGGAAAGTCACTGCTCTGCACCCCTATTTGTGGTCTTCACCCAGCCTGTAGGTTGTGGAGATCTGAAGAGATCTGATGATACTTTCCTCTCCTTTTCCTTAGAACCATAAAATCTGAGCCACTATGAAGAATCTCTTTCTCTCTCTCTTTTTTTTTTTTTTTTTTTTTTTTTTTTTTTTTCCTTTTTTTCCCCGGCACTTAAATATCACTGATAAGACTTAAAAACTGCAAGTTGTGGTCCCATCTGTATCTGATCGGACTGCAAGTCAACTGTATGATCTAATTAAAACAAACAAAACCAAACTACAAACAAACAGGCTTTTTCCTCTAAACTTCTCTAGTGATGGTGTCCAGACATAAGGCAGCCATCCCTTCCTTTCTACAGGTGCTTTTGCTTCTTAATATAAGCATCAGACTGTGTTCTGCAAACTTTGTTCCATAAACAAAAAAACTAATGATGCTGTTAAGCCTTTCTCTTCTGACAAAAAGGATGTTGACTTCTGCCCCTGCTCCCCTTGCCCAAAGAAAATTCTCTCCCATATTTTTTGAATGGGAGATTTGCCTCTGTGAAGAGGCTGAGGCCAGTATTCAGACATGGTGACTCATTTCAAGTCTTTCAAAAAGTCAACTCTATAGATTAAATATTTGTTAACTGTTTGCAAGATTTAAATTCTTCTTTCTGGTATGATTTACACTGTTCTATTTATTACTCCTATTATTTGTTTCACCATTTCTCAGAAAATGCAGCAGGATTGCAACAGCAATCCACTGGGCTAGTGTTGCTGTTGGACACTACTTCATCTTGCCCCAGCAATCAATGCACATTTCGGTTGGGTGCTTTCTGTGTTTCAAAGATGCCTCCACCTATTTGGACTCTGAAAGGTGTTCTAGAGGAGGTCTCTAAGTGTTTATGACTGTTCAGTTGCCCAGTTTTATTTTAGTCTATTTCTATTTGTGTCATTTAAAAGCTGAGAAGTGTAATGTGATATAAGTTGAAGTCAATTAAAAATATTACGAGACATTTTCTTCTTTTCCTTTCTTTCCATCCTGCTTTCTCTCTCTTTTTTTTTTTTTTTTTTTTTTTTTTTTTTTATGCAGGCCAAACATGAGTGGCCAATCACCTTGAGTTGTCCCCTTGTAACCAACAGGATTACATGTATCTTGTACAAGTCGATATAAAACCTTAATCTACTCTATAGGGCTACTTGCCAGAGAGTCGCAGTGAGAGAGGGAAGCATAAGTCTCCTCCCCCAACAAGGGGTGCTCTTCAGTGTTTTGGGGTAGCTCCTGCAGCTGCTGGTAGAATAAGGAGTTCAGAATTGAACTCTAAATCTGTGACAACAAAAGTACCTGCAAATGATAAGAGAGCACTTGAAATCCCTCCAGCGCTGTGCACCATCACCAGGCAGACTGCCAAACCCACAGCATTTTAACT
Organism: Podiceps cristatus; assembly: GCA_000699545.1. Classification (NCBI taxonomy): domain Eukaryota; kingdom Metazoa; phylum Chordata; class Aves; order Podicipediformes; family Podicipedidae; genus Podiceps; species Podiceps cristatus. Next base: position 21,000 of record KL280531.1, on the reverse strand, counting down.
AAACAAACAAACAAAAGAAGCCCTTAGGCCATGGAACAAGAAAGTTTGTGCTTCTAACAAATAAAAACAAAAATTGTTTTTGGAAAGGTAGGGTTTGTGTAACCAACTGAATTAAAACATTGTAGTACCTGAGGGCACAGGAATCCCTATGGGTTGTTTGCTTCAAGCCTTATTTACATGAGGATCAGTAAAACTATTCTTGACCTACATAAAGCATCAGCCATAATAAGAATTTATTTTAGCAGGAAGATTCAATAGGAGATTGTCTGCTTTGAAAACATTTCTAATATGGTGAGCGAAACATCAAACAAGATTACATCAAAAGGTGAAATAGAGCCCCCCTAAGGGGAGGAAGAACTGCGTGCAATTCTATATAACTTTCACTTTAGAAATAAACAGTGCAATATAGCAGCTTTGCATAGAAGGGCTGAAAATTGCTTTTATTTTTTAGAAGAATTGATTTGTTCTTGCATTTCACGTATGGTAGCATGGCATTATCACTCACCTTGGGTTCAGATTTAGTTGTGTCCTACAGAGTTGTCTTTCGCATTCATGGTTGCTAAAAATCCCGAGCTAGCTGTGACAGTAAAATATAGACTGTGGAGGAAAGATGGATCCCCAAATCTGAAGTGATCTGTTTTCATTGTCCTTCATTTTGTATTTGGTTTGCCTGCTGACCTTTAGCATCCTGACACTCATCTGATTCACTCTAGTCACAGGATGTCTCTGGCAGCTCTATTAAAAGGTGATGATGGTAGGTGTATAGCTGAGCTTTCTCTCTGTGTTTTGGGGAGGGGTGAGGTTTGCAATTTTATTTATTTATTTATTTATTTATTTTCCCTGTGAGTGAGATAATTGTGCAGTGAGCCTTTGTGGGCAGCAGCAGTTAGGGCCTCAAACCTTATGGGGATGCAGTGATTCCCGGTGCTGGAGAGCTGTGAGCTCCCAC
>KL280531.1:0-19878 GCA_000699545.1 Podiceps cristatus | reverse complement strand
TGTGGACCCCATGCAGTGTGTGGGTAGGTGACGCTTGAAGCTAGCAGGTGAAAAAGGAGCAGATTTCTTACAGGACAGAGTAATTTGAGGAGATCACAGGGATGGCATAGGGAGCACTCTGGTTATCGTGGCTGTTTGCTGGGTTTGGGCTGCCAGGCTCCCTCTGGGCTGGCTGCCAGCTGGGTGAATGCAAAGCTGAGCCTGCCGAACCAACTCCTGGTTTTCACACTTCCCACGTAAAGCACTGTTCTCCAGAGCTCAGTGTGCTGTTGTGGGCTGAGAAGGACACCTTCCAGCTACACTGGGATAACTGCCTGCAGTTTGCCTCGAGCGAGAGGCAGAGCTGGGAGTGCACCAGGACACTGCTGCTTTCCCCTCTGCTCATCTGGTTTAGGATCAAGCAGCTCAATCCCCCTTTCCCGTTCCTTGCAGCAGCACAACCACCCATCTGCGTGCCACAGTCACGTTTGCCGGCCCGGGGCATACAGCCGGTGTGCCAGCCTAACCCTTCCCTGTGTCCTTGCAGCAGAGGGTATTGCACCTTCCATCACACCCCACGCATTAATTTTGCATTAGTTCTGCATGACTGTAGGTTTGTTTCCTCAGAGCAGCAGCGTGCGTGGCTCATCTCCTGGGTCAAACAGGGAAATAGCAGGCGCCAGCCCAGGGAGCACTGTTGGACCCACACAGCTTCGCTGCCCGCTCCTGCTCCTCCTCTCTTTGCCATAGCTGGAGCTCCTCACGCTGCTTTGTAAAACTTGGTATTTCTTGAGTTGTACCCTTCTCTTGCTTCTATAAGACATAGCTATCTTTGTTCTTGTTTTTAATGGTTATCATGAAATCCCGATTTCTGCCCTTCCCCACCTCCAAAATTCAATGGTGCAGATTTTAATACACCTTTCCACTTTCCTTCTCATTAAAATCTTACTGGTTTTAAGTAAATTGTAAAATTTAAGCATGATATTATAAGTGTTAGGCAATCTTAAAGTATCCCTATATGAAAGCTAGGGTGTTGCTGCGTGCTGAGATCTTACCAGTTTCGCAGTATTTGTCACTTTCTTAAAACCTCACATTCTGAGCTTAGAGATTTATACAGGAGGAATGCAGCCTTTGTTGCATTATTATTGTGTGAGATGATGTGCACTGATGCTGTGTGAGAAAATGAGGTTTAACAATTTCTAAACCCTTCTTTAAAAATGATACATTTATGAAAATTACCCACTCCTAAGTGTGTGTTGTGTGGGTTTGGTGGGGTTTTTTTGCCTGTTTGGTTTGGTTGTTTTTTGGTGCGTTGTTTGTTTTGTTTTGTTTTTTTCCCCAAGTTTGTCTTGTTCCATAAATGCAGCACCTTTTATTTGTCTCTTACAAAAATATAAAAACAAAAACCAAACCAACCCCCCCAAAAAATTTGCCCCCCACAACACCACTGTGCAAATATCTCCTTCTCCCCATTTCCTTCCGGCTAGGACAAACACGGTAAGACAGCAAGCGAGGTATGTAGTGCTCAGGCTGTGCTGAGGGTGGTTTGACGCAGGCAGAAGCGAGCAGCAGCCCCCGGTGCCACCCACATGGCACCCGCCTGTGCCACGCGGGGAAGTTCTGCCGCTTCTCACATCGTGTGCAACGTAGGATGGAGCTGCCCTCAGAGCGCTGTCTTGGGAGGAGAATGGTCTGGGCGACCCTATTCCTGCTTTCTTTCAGAAGTCCTTGCCTCCCATGCTTTTTGTAAGCATGGGAGGCAAAGACCCCCTTTCCTTTATTCTTGCTCCTTAGGTGAAGAAAAGGAATTGCTCGCACTGCTCAAACCCAGAAGTGTCCTGGGGTCTGTTCACTTAGGCACAACTTTCTCCTCTTGTCCTTCAGCGGGGAGGAGGAGGAAAGACCTATGCTGAGCTGGGACTGATCCCAACTTTGCCCTCCTCACCTCTACACCTAGAGCAGCTTGTACGTGTGCAGGCTGGCACGTAGCTCTGCCTAACGCCTCTCACTGGAAAGATTCTAGCTGTCGTTTGTGACTTCAGAGGGTTAATACATTAAAGTCAACCAAGATGTGAATGGGAGTTGTCTAAATCTCTAGAGCAACCTAAAACAAGAGTGACATGAGAAAAGCAGTCATCCATTGTTGCCTGATGATAGAGAAGGTTTTAAAAATCAAACACTCTAGTATAGCCTGACTGTGCACAGAGAAAAACCTAATTAATTATAAATAAGATGAATAAATAATTTAAATGTATCACTTATTTCTCCTTTATAGTTTAACTCATGAAAAATCATTTCAATTAGAAATTTCAACTCAATCTGAAATGCAGAGGGGCACGATGGGGCATGATGGTTCAAGATGGATGTGAAGTCCTTTATGATTTGTCTTAAAAAAATGTGAGCTTTTTTTTTTTTTTTTTACGGCTTGGGTGATAAAAATGGATGGGAAGGCCTTTATGAGTTGTCTTAAAAAAATTTGAGCTTTTTTTTTTTTTTTTTACGGCTTGGGTGATAAAAGAAAAAAAAAGATTGCAAGAGACAGAAACAAGCAAAGTTTCCTTCGATAGGGTAACAATGTGTTTTTAATTTATGAATTAATAAGTATGTTGTGTGCAATGTCCAATTTGTCAAAAATGTCTTGGTTCCCTTAGCATTCATGTTATATGCATGAAATAGATGCAGTTTTTCCCATTAATTATAATATCCCATTTCCTCAAGAGTAACGAAAGATGATTCATTCCTCTCCTCTGGCCCTAACTGGCTCCTTGGTATTACTGATGAGGATTTTTTTCCATTAATTTTTGACCTTGTGAAACTATTTATGTTGGACTCAGTCATGATGAATGCAGTGGGAACTAGGCAGATTAAGGGCGATAGCATGGAACTAGCAGGCCCGTGTCCCCTCTACTCAGTGACACCACCTTGCATACCCCTCTTAATACCCAAACATGCCTGTGCTCACTTGGCTCTACTGGAAGATCTTGTACCTTGAAAAATATGTATGTTGTCTATAACTGTAAGAATGATTTATGATGCTGATATTCCTGATGCTGATTTATTTTTTTACCCCCACTACTCCCATGTCTTGCTTTTAATAATTTCAAGGGTGCTACAGTTAAGACTATATTTATTTTTCCATAGATCTATGTCTTTATGCCTATTTTCTTCAAGTTTAAAAAGGTATATGTAGCATCTGTATGCTGATGACTCTCTTCTTGAGCACAAAATAAGGCCTAATTGCTAATTACTACTTTTCCTTTCAGTCTCCTGTTTTGTTTTTCAGTTTCCTCTATGCAATTTTCCTGTTCACTGGAACTGTATTATATGCAAAATACATATATGCTTACATTTGTGGACAGGTGCAAGTGAGATATGTTGAATGTGGTGTGAAATAAAGATTTTATTAGAACTCAATTGGAATAATGACAAGCCTAAGCTCAGTGTGAATATTTTATTTAGGCTAACATCAACATGTTGATAAGTATTCACAGAAACTTGATACCCTACCTTGTCCCACTTCTATCATACCTTTAAATTCCAGAGAGGTTGGGCTAAGGTACAAAATGGTAGGTAAATTATGATAGTTTAACATGTGACCTTGCAATGTCTTCAGTGGATCTCACTCCTTTACAAAAGCTGTGCTGTTATCAGCATTACCTCTTGTCTTTTTGGATGGTATTGGCAGAGCATTGACAGTTTCTAGAGGAATGAGAATGGTTTCACGTTGTATTGAAAACAAATGACTGGCTAATCAGATTGACCAATTCCCAGATGTTAAAGTTTACAGAGAAGACAGATATTGTGTGCAGTGTGAATACTGTCGTGTGGCTGGGCAGGCATTAAATAAGCAAAAAACAGGACCAGAAAATGACATGAATCAGGCAGGAATTAGCTAATCAGAAATCCTAAAACAATGCTGTCTATATAGTGGAGTAGCATGTAATAAATATGAAAGAAGCAGGGGTAGAATCAAAGTGGAGACCAAAAGTAGCAGAGATGGAGTCAGAGCAGCAGCATCTGGTGGTCGTTATTGAACAGGAAGGGAGGCATAACTATGATACCTAGGAAAGTAAGATGAAGTTAGTTATATGGCTGTCTTAAGAGCCGTAAGTGATTAGCATACAGACATGTACTTTGGATGAAATTTTCTCAGATAAATAGGCAGTAGTTTTTCTGTTGCTTTGCAGAGAGGTGAACATCTCTTTCCTGATGTTTTCTATAGGGTGACTGGCAAGGACGTGTTTAGCCATTTTAATCTCTTTTTGTATAAGATCACATATTTAAGAAGGTAGGTGATGGGTTCTATAGACCATTTGGTGGTAAGGTGGTTTGATTAAATGAAGCCTACAGTACGGAAGGGCTGAGAGTCAATCTGAGATCAAAATTTAGAAGACATTTAGGTATCTGTCTATATGTGACTGTCCACTTGCTAGTTAGTTGACAAGCTCTGATTGTAGTCTGTGGATAGCCAGCCATTAAAGCCAGTGGGGATGAGAGGGCTACCCAACCCATCCTGGGTTGGACCTCAAGCTGGGGATTCAGTTGCCTAGACCAGATCCTTAGTGTCCCTTTGAGTTCTGTGGCATATCTCACCTTGCCATGAGCAGCTGTCCTGGAGGGGATGGGTCCTCCTGCAGGTCCTGTAATTACCTGCCAGCTCTGTGTGGGTGTCTTACAGAACACTGGATGATGACCTTCAGGCAGCTGAGTTTCTTCCCCTTCTCTCCTTCCTCCACCTTGAAGAGGTCAGCTGCATCTCTCCATACATGTACTGGAGAGCTAATTAAATAGTCACTAGACTATGATAGGAGTTAGACTCATGGCTTTTAGTGACTTAGTCACAAATTGCATTGAAACCTACAAAGAATAATACAGCTTTTTATATAAAGGAAGTCTGCTTGGTACCAGTTCAGCCAAGATGTATTTGAGAGAAAGGCCTGTGGTATTCCCAGCCTGCTTTTGGGTGTTGGAACCCATCTGTGCTGGCAAAATTTTTCTTTGGTATCCAGAGGTCTTGCACTAACTAGTCATTGATACTCCAAATAAATATTTTAATTTTGCATTCAGTGCTTCTGCAGGTGTTTTACCAGAGCAGTCACTCACTGCTTTCTGGAGATGATAGTTTAGTAGCAAGAGTAAATACCTTAACCGTTGATTCAGTCCCACATGGCCTTACAAAACACTGAGACCTGTTTCTGTGTATTGAGTAGTTTCAGTATTCTTAAAATGATTTTGTGATCATTTTGCTATAACCCATAGAAACAAAAGATTTCATGCAAAAATTTTTAATATTCCAGTTTCCATTTGAGTGGTCTTGTGCTGTCTCTTTATGGTACATGGAAGTAGTGATGCCCAGCAAGCTAGATGTCCACATCTATGTTTAATGATTTGATAAGCCTCTTCTACCTTCTTCTGTTCTGAATTTCCTGAGAAGAGCTCGTGAGTATGCATTTCTGATGAAGCATTTAATGGAAAAGCATTGTGATAGCCGCCCCCCCCCTTATTCAAAGTACATTTTTCTGCAGATCTGGAAAGCTTAATTTTCAGGTTATAAAAGAAACACGGAATGGGGATGGAGGGGAGGGGGAACAAGGTTTTAGAATTAAATTGAGGCTAAAGGTGTACTGGAGGAGAAGTGCTGAAGAATAAAAGCTCTTTGCTGTTAGACTTCCTTCAGCTCTTGTCTGATCTATTGAGGCTTTTAATTCCAAGGGCTTATTCTGTTACTTGGAGGTCTGAGATTTTAGCATTTTCCCAAGGCTGCATTATAGGCTCATGGATCACGTATTAATGATACAAATATTTTGTTTTGTGGTTAATAAAACAAATGTCACTTATGGTAAGTTACCCTGTATGTTTATCTAGTTCAACAGCTGCTTTAGTGTCCTCTGACAATCATATTGGCCCCTGTTAGTAGCTAGTGCATGAGAAGCTGCAAAAGCATCTCTTGAGAGGTAGTACCACTTCAGGTCATCTGGTCAAGGGCCCGTGTATCAACAGGCTACACAGTAATGCTGTTCCTATTGTGTGATAAACTGGCTGGGGAATAGGTTTCCCCTCATAATGATTCTTCCAATTATATTGTGGGAAGGGTTCGTTTTTTTAAACACACCCCCACCCCCACCCCCTTTTTTTTTGGGGGGGGGGAAGGAGGAGGGGTGGATTTTTTTTGGGTTTTAAGTGGAGGTTTGGGGTTTTTTGTTTTGTGGTGGTTTTCTTTTTTCTTTCTTTCTTTCTTTTTTTTTTTTTTAATGAGGAAAAAAAAAGGAGAGACATTTTAATTGAAGAATAACCTACATAAGATATAAAATCATGTAGTTGAACTGTTTGTTATGAATTTGAGCTGACTGGGAGTTGTTTGCCATTCTAGTGTGTACCCTAGTTACAGAGCTGGTCTCTTCACTCTTGGGTTCAATAATTAATTTCTGATTTGTCCTATTTGAAAATGAGCTCCAGTTGGTAGTTTACAGAAACTAATGCTCATCAGTCTTGCAATTCTAGCTGCCTAGATCTAATGTGGTGAGTCTCCAAGTGGAATATTATCAAAATATGGTGTACCCAGAGTTTTGTAGCTGTATGTTGAAATCTTGGTATTAATAAGAAACGCTGTGATATTGCTGATTTTCATAGGAGGATCTTCCATTAGACTGAAAGAGAAACAGCAGTGGTGATTACACTGGGATAGGCTGACACATGAGGACAGAAATCAAGAAAAATCTCTTATAAATTTTTTTTTTTTCTCCTCCTTACTGGACTTGAACCAGCAACTTCAAAACAAGGATGAAAAAAGAAAACAGACAAAAAAAGTTCTGAGGAGAGTGTAGAAAATGGGTAGTCTAAGCTAAAATATTTTCTATAAGAAACATTAAATGGAATGTATAAAACAAGAAAGGATGAAGATTTGACCAAATTAAATCAAAGCACTCAGGAAACTGGGGATAGGCATAGGAATAAATAGAATAATATGAAGATTTCAGAAGTTCAGAAAAAAATTAAAAAGAACATTTTACTTTTTTATCTTCTCACCTTATCTGTTTAGTGTAGTTCAAGCATTGTAAAAGAGAACCTTGAATGCCTGGAGATATTGGAGACCTTTGGTAAAGTCTATAACTGGACTTCTAATCACTGCTATATCTTCCATCCCCATTATGTGGGTTTTTTTGTTTTTGTGGTTTTTGTTTTTTATTTTTTTTTTTCTTAAGACCATGTTGTGTTTATGGAGAGGTAAGATGACATCTGAGTAGTATGGTAAAACTGTATTGAATTGGACTTTGCTCTAAGGGGTGAAGGTGAACGTTTTCTGTAGTGGCGCAGGAGCTGCTGGACTAATTTTGTCCCAAATATTTTCAGACAGTTCTGTTCTTCTATCAATATTATTCTTCAACTTAAACATCTCTGCTTCTTCAGTGTGCACCTCTCTGATGTAATTATGCTTGGAGGAGGACAGTATTTATATCTCTCCATTGTCTTCTGTGCATTAGAAATCGAATACAAACATAATTGATCAAAATTAGATGCATTTTCTTCTAAGAAAAGTGATACTCTAAGGAGTATCATAGAGTAAAAAAATGAATCATTGAGCATTTTATTTTAGTTCTGTGTGGGATTTGCCTGGTACCTCTTGACACTTAATTTTGTTAAATATAATATTGAAATGCCTGTGAAAATTGTTTGATAAAACACAGTTTTTGCTTTCTTTCAATCACACCTTTTAAAAGAATCAACTCTTTTGTTTGTGTTTAAAACAATTAATATCTTTTTTTAAACAGCTGTTTCAAAATGCAAGGGCAAACACTCATTTCATTTAGTAGTATGTAAATATACTGTTTTGGTTTACAAAGGTACCTGTCAGCGCCCTTACGATTCCAACATTTATCCTGGCATTGGGGCACACCTTTTTGTGCAGGCATGAATATATAACCTCAGGAAATAGGGTGGAAAATTTGCCTGTATTGCTGTATTGCCTGACATTCTAATCACATAAGCAGTTCATCGGTGCATGTTAAGGTAGTGGTTGATTTTTACCCTAAAATATTCCCAGTTTTACATCTGAATTAGTTCCCTTATCAGCCCTCTACTGTTTTGTAGTTGTGCTGTCCCTGATATGACTGTTTGTTGTACACTGGGAGAACCTGCAGCAGCCTCTGTCTGCCTTCTCCTTGCATCCTGTAACGGGCACAGATGCTGCAGGAGTCTCTGGAAATGTTCTTGAAGACAAAAAATTACGTCTTAAAATTATATCATAAAATTATCTCTCAAAAGCTGTTCTGATAAGATCACTTTACATCTTGGAAACATGCCCCCATCCTTCTCCATTCTCCTGTGTCTCAACTTCAGTTTTAAAATAGCAGCAAATGTTCTGTTAATATCTCCCTTAAAATCAATCCTTAATACATGTGTTCATCAGGGTACAATACAGTACCCTGAAACATTGCTAATACTGAGCATTAACATCAGGAAAAAATGCGTAAGTTCTACCTTAATGAATACTAAAAGTTGTAATATTCTTTTAAGACAAGTCACTGGTGTATATTCTTTTCTGGTGCTTGTAGCTCCAGCATTTTTTTCCACATCCTGGCACAAAACTGAAGGTAAATTTTTGATAAATTTTGCTGTTAATTCTATTATTCAAAGATTAGTGACACTGGAGCATTCAAAGTAATTGGCATACTTAAATACTCTATTAAGATGTTAGGCATAACATATATAAATATTTCATAACATAACACTTATCTCACCTTCATAATGCAACAACATAACCTTACAATAATATTTTGTAAATAATAGAAAAGTATCTAATATCTCTACTATCATCTGTATGTAAACTGAATAATGAGTAGATGCTTCTTTTGTCTATATAAATATTTCTGATGGTATATGAGATTCTGGTTGACCTATATATGTGTCATAGAATCATAGAATCATAGAAAGGTCTGGGTTGGAAGGGACCCCAAGGATCACAGAGTTCCAACCCCCCTGCCACAGGCAGGGACACCAACCTCCAGGCCTGGATCTACACGAGGTTGCCCAGGGCCCTGTCCAACCTGGCCTTGAACACCTCCAGGCATGGGGTATCCACCACCTCTCTGGGCAGCCTGTTCCAGCACCTCACCACTCTCTCCGTAAAAAACTTCCCCCTAATATCTAATTTAAACCTTCCATCTCCCCGGTAATCAAATTTCTGTCACTGTACATCTGCCCTGTTCAAACATTGGCCTGTATTTTGCTGGGATTGCCTGTGGAGTTTGAAGGCACTAATCAAGCTTGTATCATTAAGGTTGCCCAGTTTTCTGGTTTAGATAGGCATGTAGTATTTCACCAAGTCCCTTGCAGTGGCAAGAATTCATGTGGAATAAAAGATTTAGAATGAAAGCTTTTTAAACAAACATCTTTTAGAAGTTTTATACTTCTAAATTGTTGTCTCTGCACTTGGAATAACTTAGAAGCATTTCTTGATATTTGATGGCATGGTGAAAGCCCTGGGTATGTAGATTTATGCAACCCACAAGTGGTTCATCTGGGCTTAAACATTCTTGGTCCCCATCCTTTAGCAAAGCTTGATAGGTGTAACGGCAGGGGTGGTGAGGCAAAGGTGTCCCCTAGAAGGGGGCTGCCTGTAAATGGACTCAACCTGATGAAAACATACTCCATTGCATACTTATTCTGATAGCTTGTAGGTGATGCTGGTATGAGATGAAACCCTTTGCATTTCATTTAGTGAACAATATAAGAAAGCTTGGGGTGTGGGTTGTTTTGGGGGTGTTTTGTATAGTTTATCAAAACTCCATAAGAATCCCTACAGATATTAGTTTGTTGCTAATATCTGGATACTAATCTGGATGCTGAAGAAGAGTCTGCTGTGTTTTTAACAGCTAGCAGTAAGATCTGTTAGTATTTTTAATGGGAACACACTCTGATTTTTCTAAGCTAATGATTTATAAGAAATTAGATTTGGGATCTGGAAAATTTGGGTAAAGGAAAGGTCAAGGAATTACAAGATTATTATAGGCAATAAAAACCAGATGGAATATATCATTATGCAGTGAAGAGGAATTTCTGTCAGGGCAGGGCATAGGAAAGGCAAAGCACCCAGGAAAAGAATGAATTTGGGTTTTGGCATTAAAAAGCCAGGACCAGCAAAGCAACAGGTTTCCACATAAAGCAAGCGTGAGATACCTTTAGTCTTTGTTTCTGCTGTGCAGGTGCAATACCTGATCTCAGACTGACACCTGTAGTACGTGTGACTGTTATGCACTGGCCTCAGCCATACTGCTTTCCTCCACTGATATTTTCCCATCCTGGTGAGTGATTCAATTTCTATACATAAAAGCAAAGCTGAGGTACTAACCCAAGTGGCGCTGCGGCACAGCACCCTGATCTTACTTGCCTCTAAGCGCACATGCGGATGTCCAGGCTAGCTGCCTTTCGCCTGCCTCTTTCCTCCCCATAACCTCTGTTGTGTGGGGCTGTGGGACCGAGTGACACAGTTGTGCTGTGCTGTACGTGCGTGTCCAGAGGCGTTAGCGGCCGGGTGGAACGTGGCAGAGCTGAGCTGCGAGATATGCCTGGCCGGAGCGCCGTGCCAGTGCCAGCCATGCCGCTCGGTTGTATACCACTGTGGGTAACGGGGCAGAGGGAAGAGGGGACGCAGGGTGGGCAGGCACCCTTGTGTGCCAGCACTCAGGTGCAACCAGGCAGCCCACAGACAGACCCGTTAATCTGTTCAGCTTTGCTGCCCGTCAAAGATGAAAGTCAAACGTAATGTGGGAGCGCTGCCAGGCGTGGGTCATCCTCGTGCATACAGGGCTTGCACTAGAGAAGATTGCTGCTTGCCCTGGGAAGATTAGGCAAGAGTGTCACAGTTATATTTTTGTTCTGGCTGTGCTACACAAAATATTGCCAATTACACATTTGCCCCACTATTAATTTGCTCTGATGATGAGATGATGTGTGTTGCCCGTTCTTAATGGGTACATTTCCTTGGTGCTTCTGCAGGAAATTATTAGGGCAGTATCCCTCCGATTATGTAATGCAGGTTACTTAATCCTATGTATATGGTGTTGGCTATAATGAGACCAGGGATTAGAAGCAGCATGTGTTCCAGGATAAATAAAAAGCTTTGGACTGACCCAGAAATAGTTTATTGTGACCTTATCCAGAGATAGGAGAATTTAGGTAAAGGTGAACTTTGGTTGTATTAACCTGTAATGTCTCTACTAACTTCTTACTTGAAAAAGAGACTTTGCTTTAATCAATAAGAGGACAAACACTCTTGAGCAAAATCTCTTGTTTCTAAAATGGAAAACCTATAGGTTGAAACAAAAATGTTACCAATTTGTATACCTGTTCCTTTTAATACAGAGAGGAGGCAACGCAAGTTGTAACAATGCATGTAGCGTGTCTTTGGATTAGGTTAAAGGTGCCCCAAGTGGGGTGTGTGCTCCACTGGAGTGCACAGTGATATGGGGTGACAGCTCCTTACCTTGTAACACACAGGTGAGGGCACCTGGTGAGCGGGCAATGGGGAGAGCTGAATGTGATGCTTCAGACTCTCCACGGGGTCTGCTATGCCTAGATCCACAGCTCTGGCCAAAGGTATGCCAGCAGCACTGGCTGCAGCGGAGAAGTGCCTGGGTGTCCACCATCCATGCTCAGGGGCTGGTGATGATGTGGGATGAAGTGGGATCCTAAATTTGAGAGGTGGAGTAGGCATGCACGTGTACATGGAGGTGTTTTGGTAGGCTGGGCTGTAGGTTGGGTGCCTGTGGAGCGGTTGGCTTGGGTGTCCCTTCTGAGGGCGTAAGGGCAGGGACTTCTGTCATAAGGAGAAGGCATAAGGACTCCCTCCACCTCCTCACATACATGGAAGTTACTACCAGTGGTGGCGTTGAAGTTGTCCTTCCCATGGTTTGTGGTACTCAAGCAGAGAGTTTAGACTGGCCTTCTCAAAACTCAGCAGTGAACCTTGCAGGAGCACCTTGGTGGGGTCACTTTTATGATGTGAGGTGGTTTGTGGTGGGTTTTTTTGTTTGTTTGTTTGGGTTTTTTTATTTGCATGTTTTGTTTTGGGTTGGTTTGTTTTAGTTTAGCAACTGCAAAAATTGAGGGAAAAGAAAATCCTGTCCTTATTGAAGCAAGCCCCAAATACTCTTCCCCCCCCCTTGCTAATATACTATCCCTTTCTTTTCTTGTATTTGCTGTTGTTACTTGCTCCAGGTGTAACTTGTCAAAACTGTGTCGAAATGGTTTCCATAATAAAAGGATAGTTCTAATTAAACAACATATTCAGTAAGGTTGCATTGTTTTTATATCACTTATTTTAAAAGTGCAACAAAAATGAGTGCAGATGAACTCTTACATATGCTTTCAGAATAAAGTTAGCAGGTTCCATTGTGGCATCTTTAATACAAAACTCTTTTTTAAAAATTTTTTTTGTAATAAATATGTTCTGTATGACTTTTTTTTGCTTGTAAGCAAAGTAAAATCTTTCTTTACCCTCATTTGAGGAGAGGGGCAAGTTTTTGTTATTCCCTCTTCCATTATTTAATGACACGGCAGCTTTATTTCCTGAGCAGCTCCAGGTCTCCTGAACATTTTTTTTAGTACTACTTTTTTTCCTAAGGCTTTTTCCCCCCCATAAACCTAATGCTTGATTATTAGTGGTCCAATTTACATAGGCAGCCTGTTTTGATTTAAGGCCTCCAAGTGGTTAGCAGTCCAATAACCAGTTTGGTGCACTGTCCCAAGGGCTAATGATTCTCAGTTTTGTTTCTTTGTGTTAAATGTATCTTATTTCTTGCTTGAATTTTTCTGACTTGTGCTTTCAGTACTATGACTGAAATGACTATCATGACTAGCATTTCCTTTGCTTGAAGACATACAGTGCAGCAGCCAAGTCTCCATCACAACTTCTCACTGAATGTCTCCATATTTATTTCTTGAGCAGTCTCTTTATGGGTAAGATGACAAACTAAGAGCAAAAAAATGAGATTAAAATATATTTGCCGTTCATTTTTACAGCAAAGCAATGAGGTTGTGTTTGGTGGTGGTCTTGTTTTTCAGAAGGTGTCTTTTTGAAGACTCTTACGTCCGTGTTTGAGAAATGGCAGTGAAGGAAATTTTTTGGATTTAATTCAGTTGGCCCAAGTCTTGAATTCTGATCTCTCTTAAAATTAAAATCTGATAGAAATGCTGTATGCATTTTCATAACAACTATTCTCTTACCCTATTTTCGTTTTCACTCCTCTCCCCTTTTTTTCATCCTCTTCCTTCCTTTCTTCCTCTTGCATCTTTCACCTTTTTCTCTGCTTCTTAACATCCTTCCTGCTTGTATCTGTCCCTGAAGCATTAACAGAATAAAACTGGATGAATTGTGAGTTCTTTGTATTATAGTAAATGAAATGTTAGAAATGGGGAAGAAAAGTTTGTTTCGATTTTGTGGATGAATTTCTGAATTAAGAAAGAGGAGGTGAAATTTATTTACAGATGAAACATAATAATACAATTTAATTTGAATATTGTCTTGAACTTGGGGCCAAACAGCTTGAACTTTTGGGGACAGGGAGAGAAGCAAAGAGTTATTTAAATCTTTTAATTTTTCAGCTTATAATAATAATAATAAAGTTCTAAATAATGACAAATACTATTTTGAAACAAAAGCCACTGTTTTATTTAGGAAATGTTGAAATGAGCCTTCCAGCATTTTAGATAAAACATAAAATGATCCTATAACATGAGTGCTTTTAAAAAAATTTCCTGTCTTCATTGCTTTTTTCCACAGTCAAAACTCTTTGCAGTACTTGACCTAAGCTAGTTGAACCCTTCCACCACCGTCTGCTTCCCCCAGAAGGGGGGCCCTGGCACTGTATGTAGTAAAGGCGCTTTACAGATTAGGCAAAGCTGCTTTCCAGCTGGTCGGCCCCCGGCACGTCCCGGTGCCTGCAGCTGTTCCTCCCTGGGTGCAGGACTTTGCGCTTCCCCTTGCTGAACTACATGAGGTCTGTGTTGTCCCATTTCTCCAGTCTGTCAAGGCCCCTCTGAATGGTACCACAATCTTCTGGTGTATCAGCCACTACTCCCAGCTTTGTGTCATCTGCAAACTTGCAGGGGGTACGCTCTGCCCCACCATCCAGACCGCTACTGAAGGTCTGGAACAGGACTGGAGCCAGTATTAGCCCCTGGGGTGCACCACTAGTTACAGGCCTCCGACTAGACTTTGTGCCACTGATCACCACCCCAGAGGCAGTCGTTCAGACAATTTCCAATCCGCTTCTCTGCCTGCTCATCCAGCCCATACTTCATCAGCTTCTCTATGAGGATCCTAGGAGACAGAGTGTTGAAAGCCTTACTGAAGCCTAAGCAGGCAATATCCCCTGTTCCCCTCTTGTCTGCCAGGCCAGTTGTTTCGCTGTAGAAAGTTACCAGGCTGGCTAAGCAGGACTTCCCCTTGGTAAATCTACGCCAACTATTCCTGATCACCTTCTTATTCTCCACTTCTGGAAATGGTTTCCAGGATTAGCTGCTCCATCACCTTATCAGGGACGAAGATAAGGCTAAGTGGCCTGTAGGTCCCTGCGTCTGTCTTCTCGCCCTTCTCTTGACCTTTGCTTTCCTCCAGTCCTCAGTTATGCTTCCTAAGTGCCATGACCAGTCAAAGATTATCAAGTGTGGCCTCACAACATGAGGCCGGCAGGCCACCTCAGCACTCACGGGAACACCCCATCAGCGCCCATGGTTTTATGTAAGTCTGATGTGTTTAAGTATTCCCTGAGCTGATCCTCTTCCATCAAGGGCACATCTTCCTTGCTCCAAGCTTTCCCCTTGGTCTCTGGGGCCTGGAATGTCTAAAGGTTGGCGCTAGTAAAGACTGAGGCAAAGAAGGCACTCAGTCCCTCAGCCTTTTCTAATGAAGGTGCCCAAATATTTGACAGCATGCCTCTTTCTGTCAGTATTCAACTTTCCTTTAAAAATAAACACATTTTTCAGGCAAGTATCTTTTCCTGGAAGAGACATCAGTGTTTAGAGCTTCTGCTGAGAAGAGGACACAGCAAGTGGTGGTCCTAATGGCAAATTCTTTCTTCTTGCAACATAAAAGCATCTGCTCTGCTGTGCATTCGGTTTGGGTTTGGGCATTTTTTTTTGTCTTCAGTTCCCTCCTGCGGGATTTGGCACTGTACTGCAAGACTCATGTGTGACACAGACCAGATTTAGTACCTTTCTGACTTTTCTACTTTTTTTTTTTTTTTTCTTTCTCTCTCTAGTGTTGAAAGCAGCACCATTCTTCACAGAGCTAAATATAATGAAAATGAATTAATCTGTTCAGAGATACTGGCTTTTTGTTTCCACCACTAGTAAAATGAGGACACATGTACTAAACATCAATTTTGGCCAAAGGAGCACTATAGCTCTAACAATGTGACACTTTTATTCTACTGTGGTGTTTATTTCCTATTAAACACATTTATTCTATTTTCTCCTAGTACCTATTTCTACTTATCTCTTTCTCATAATCCTATCTTCCACATTAAATCTCTAGCTTTTGAAAATTTTCTGTACTGTCAAACACACAAATATTTGGTTTTCTGGGACATTTGGCCTCTAAGTTCGTCCCCCCGTCCCCCCCCTTTTTTTTTTTTTCATATTCATACTGAAAGGAAAGTTGCTGGCTTTCACCTGTGAGGTGGTGTGCTATAAATATGATCAAGAGCCATTTGCATCCTATTATTTTTATTCTAGCTATATTCCTAGGGACAGGATGTCAGATTCAGTGTAATGTAATACATTGTCTAATCAATAATAATAATGATAATACATCTTCTTATCCTGATGGCAGCTTCATGGAGGAATTTAGAAACCATTTGTTATCCAAATAGTGATATGAAACCTTAACATTAATGCCAACTACGCTGCATGTTCCTTTCAAGTTTTTAGTGTGTTGTCTGTCACCTTCCATTAAGTTTAGACATGTCATACAGCTGCACTTTAAAATGCTTTACATGTTCCTATGTTAAAAATTTGAGGCAGAAGAATATATTTTGGCTTTCCCATGCTGCCAATGGATCGCAGGATCAATCCAGCTTTCCTTGGAGTTGTGGTCTAATTGCTACTTATTAAAAATAATGAACTATCTTACTAGTTGTACTTTTCTGCTGCAGATTTAATTAGTGTTCACCTCCTCCCCCCCACCCCCCCACCCCCACCCCTTTGCTAGGCTGACGGTGCTGAGAGGAGGGAAACTGAAGCAATTTGAAACCTTGTTAGAAATTTATGAAGTGCTAAAATGTTTTATTCCCAGAGGCTGGTTTGCCAGCTGTCACTGGTAAGCCATTCGCTGCCTGACTCCGAGTGAGCGTGCCTGTGATAGCAGGGGGAGGCAGCAGGCCACAGCCAACATGAGCGTGTACATCATTTGGCAGATTATACACTCTGTAATTAGCAGGAAGTAGAGTGAAACTAATTATTTTTCTCCTCAATTGGGCCAATGACATTTGAGAGGAGGACGGATGTGGCGCTGGATGGGGAAGGTGCAGAGAGGGCAGGGTGGTCCTCCATCTCCTCACCCACTGCACTGGCACCCTCTGTGCTGGTGGTGATCCCACTGCCGGCTGTGTTGTGAGGCACGGAAAGGCACCTCTACCTCTCCCTTGCGCACAGTCTGTGGCCAGCAGGAGTAAAGCTGTGTATTTTCTCTGCAAATCTTTTTTTGTACTGTGTATCGCTAGCACTGCTCTGTGGAAATGATCCCTTTTGGCCATGGAAAAGTTTGGCATAGGCATTGCTGTAGGTGACTCCTTGAGTGACGCTGTGTAGGAGTATGCAGGTCTCGGGAGGGAAGGTGCATTTGCTATCATCTCGTTACACCTTCAACGGATCTGCCTGTGAATCTGAAATGACTGAAAAGTGCACTTCCAGTGGACTATTTCTTTAGTAAAGTCTGTTTGTGGCAAAGGGATAAGGAGTCTATTAGGACTTCTTGTTTAGGTTTCCTTAACCAAAATGAAAATCAGTCTGCTTCCATTTTATAGTTCTCACTTGCAAGCAATGCAGTCACCCCTTACCTGCACATATAAGCTGCAGCTTGGAAACTGGATCTTTTTTTCTCCCCTATAAGGCTGACCTTTAAAGTTCATTTCTATCTGTTCATTTCTGAGGGAAGACTTTTACAAGGTCAGTTCAAAGACCTTATTATTTAAGTGGAGTCACTTGAAGTACAGTGCACAAAAAGCATACTGCTAGAAGATGAACCAGTAGAAAATGCATTAAGGGAGTTTAGAAATACAAAAATAGCTGCTGCTTTCTGCCTTTAACACCAGGTGAGCTTTAGTGTTTTAAAAGAAGTTACTGTTTTTCAGCTTTGTATTTGTTTCTTTCCTAAAGCTAGATAAAAATACTGCTTTATTTTTTTTAGGTTCTGGGCCTCGGTCTTGTTCTCCATCTCCTGGGTCATTTGGTCTGTCCTTTAATTGGAGCAACAAGTGTGTTGTGGGTTTGTTTTCCCCGCCCCCCTTTTTTTTTCTCTCCCCCCATGCCATCTTGTTTTGGTCCTTCAAGTATTATATTGATCATATTCTTAACACGTCTAATGACAGTCCCTCAATTCACTCCCTAGGTAGATCATTTCTTTGTCTAATTGCTGTTGAAGTTACTAAAACCATAATGTGTGTAGCCTTATTTTCTCCCCCTCATTTGGTTTCAAAGCATTTTCTCCTTATTATGACAAATAGTACCAAGGAAGTCATATCCAGTGAGATATTAAGACCAGGAAAAAGTGTGTGTTTGTGTGTACTCAGAAAGGGAAGTCAACAATAACAAGGCATTTAAGTGTTAGCTATATGTAAGATAAAATGCATGTTCTATGTAGAAAATACACATCCTTTAAGAATGATCTACTTGTAAGAATGCACTTTTTGGAACTAGTGTGTCTGTTTTAAAAGCATTGGGCATTTCTTCAAAGTAACAATTATTTTGTGTGAAAAATGTTAGTTTATGTTGCCTCTATGTTGTAAAATCACATAGGAAACTGTGCTTCTGAGGCTTTGTCTTGAATGCATCAAAGAGGTAATGTTGTATTTGCATTAGGCTGATGTTTACTGGGCCTTCAAAAGCCAGAAATTTGGTGTGTTTGAGATCCTTGACTTCCTCCTCTTTACCTACCAGCTGTTTGTGTATGTACAGACAGTTCTAATCTATGGAGTGCTCTTTCCTAGTTTTCAGCTACCAATGTTTGTGTTACAACTTCTCAGCATGGTCCATAGAAGATTCTTAAGGTTCCTCAGCAGTGTGGGCAAAACTCAAGTGTGGTAAGCCCTGCTTCTTCAGGCACCAAAATTCAGTTTTGCACCACAGTGTCTCTCAGATACCTTTAAGTGGCTTAGGGTGCTCAGCCTAGGTGACCTCCCTAACTTCCCATGGGCACCTGTGATGCCCCATCTTCCTTGTCTATGTTTGGCCCCACAGCAGTCTGCTCTGCCAGCACAGGCAGGATGGAGCAACGATGACTGAGCAGAGGTGGGTATGCAATGGGCAGGGGCTCACCTGCCTCTGTTGTGAGCCCCACAAGGGCTGTAGGAGGAGGGCTGGCACTGCTGGGTATACCAGTGCTGGTCAGACAAGGAGTCCTGCTGCCAGAGTACGTCTCTCTGTCTCCTACTTCACCAGGTATCTGCTGCCCCTGTTGTTCTGGGCAAGTGGCTGAAGCTTGCTTGGGAAATACACAGCATTGGTACCCGCTGTCTGTGCACACTGGGCTTCCCTGTCTCCTCACTCCCGGTAGGTTACTGCAGCTTGAGGGGCAGCAGAGAAATGAAGGAGGAGTCAAAACTATTCTTCTGGGGAGTGGGTCTCCTTTTGGTAGCTCTCGGAGAAGGCAGTGCCACTGGATAGGATCTCTGGCTGTACTTAGTGTGCTGTGTACAACAGTTCTTGCCTCTTCTCTCTGCTCAGGAACCCTGAGCATTTGACTGGAGTTGCCAGGACAGGAAGAAAAAACAAACCCCCCAAAAAAACCCAAACCAGAATTTCCTGCTCAGGATCCTGAACTAGGATCCAAGGATATATATACAAGATGTGGACAAAGATGGCATAGTAGTGCAAGCAAAGGAGACCAAATGGAGGTTGGCAGCAGAAGGAAGGTTTGCCGTTGGATGCTCTTGAAAGAGGAAATACCATGTGTATTCAAAGGGTGTTGGAATTAACGGCAAGAATGAGACTGTGCAAATACTGAATGATATCCTAGCACTAGTGAAATCAATAGCAGAACTCCCACTTGACTTCACTGACCCTTGAATTCAACTACTAGTGAGTTTTGTTCACCCCATTTCTAAAAGAAGTCCAGAGATACAATACAAATGATTGAAAATGAAAGGACACTTCCAAGTGATGGGGAGAGACAATCGTATGGTTACAGTTCTTTAGTTGAAGAGGTGGCATGACTGAGGTGAAAGATGCAGAAAGCGTATAGCATAGAGAAAATAAAGTGGATTGCTTTTTCTTAAGAGCCAGGAACAATAGGACACAATGAAAATAAAAATAATAATAATAAAAAACCCCTCTTTCCTCAGTATATAGCCTGCTCAGCTCACGACCACAAAATATTGTGGAATAATAGTTTAGCAGATACAAAACAAGAGCAGCTGTTTTTATAAGATGGAGAGCTGGTTGAAAAATTTCTGTCAAAAATGAAGAATGAGGTGAGGTTATAAAATCTTTCTTTGTTTTCTGAGGGGATGGAGGGCAAATGTCCTAAGCATCCTCGCTGGGAAGATCCCAGAAATAGAAAATAAGATAAACAGAAAGAACTAAACTCTTAGATATGGATAGGAAAAAAAGACAAGTGTAAAGAATGAAAGAAAGAAATATAACCCACCTTGTGGGGATTTTATTTTATTTTATTTTATTTTA
>KL280530.1:15406-26632 GCA_000699545.1 Podiceps cristatus | reverse complement strand
TTGAGGGATGCTGCATCACCTAGTTCTTGAGGTAGTTCTCTGCACAGGGAGGCATTTTGCTTCCGAAATGCTTCCTTTTTATTTCTTTAAATTTAAATATTTTTTTTTCTTCTAGTCCTTTTACCTTGGTTATTGTAACCGGTCCCGTGCTTTGTTTGAAGGGCTGTGATACTTGAAAGTGATTTTTGTCCCTACCTGCCATCTTATTTCAGGAGGGATCGCTGTGTTCTCTGCCAGCCTAAGCGAGGTACTTGCACTGGGCACCCCCATAGCCCGATGCATCGGGAGACACTTTTGCTGATCCCCTGGGTGAGCTGCTCACGTTTGGTCCCTGGGCTGAAGGTGGGGGTGCGGGGGGCTGGATTTGGGGCAGTAGTGAGAAAACAGTCTGTATTTAGACACTTTTAATGCTGTGTGCCCAGGACCAACATAATTCTTGCATTTCCTACTTTGAATTTACAACCTTAATGCGTCTTTTTAACTGTGTTAAAAATAGTTTGGGTGCATTTTTTATCCGCATACTGTGCACCATACATTCAGTTAATTAAGCAAGTGCGCGGACTTTAATTAAAATAAGGAAGAACATTTCCTCCTTGTCTAATTCTATTAAAATTTCCTTATGCCATTCCCATCCCATTTGTTCTTCCCTTCTAATCCAGCCAGAAGCCACCTCTCTCTCCAGAAAGTCTCCTCTCTGCACTGCCCGCATCCTGGCATGGCCGCGGCTGGCGCGGTGGGAGGATGGAGAGGTGATGCAGCTGCTGCCCTGAAGGTCCAGGGTTTCTCACGCAGAGGTGGCCTCTTCCGTGACTCCTTCCACTGCTGGACTGGGACGGATGGAAAGATGATTATTTCATCTAGATCCATTCCCCGATGATCTTTTGCATCAGATTGAAGGACTCTGGGAAGTCCCAGCCGTTTTTCTGCTGCCTGGCTTGGGTTTTTAGGCAGCTCTCAGGCTTTGTTTTGTTTTCCACTTACATTTTTTAATACTGGTTTTATGGCATTTGCTAACTGGGTAGATTCAGTTTGACGGTCTCATTTATCCATCCCCAAGCACCGAGGGGTGGTGGTTCATGGCAAGCCCTCACCCACAGTCAGGGATATCGCTGGCAGGGACGCCGCCGCCGAACTCGGCCCATCTACCAGCGTCACGCGGGGAACTCCTGGCTTCTCCTCCCCGTGTCCTAGTGAGTACGTGGGCTGAAGGGGCCAATGCAGATCTCCCACAAGTGCCGAGTTTAATGGAGCTGCTGGGCTTTGGCCTCCGGCGGTGATGCCGTCAGCCGTGCCGCTGTCTGCCCTGGGGACCGGGGAGACCTCTGTGGTGTGATGCCTCACGAGCTCCTCTCCAGCTGCTTAGTCAGAGCTTGGTGGGAGCAACCTGATTTCAGTCGCTTTAATGTGTCACGTTCCAGTCGTCGCATTCGCCCCACACTGGCATTAAGGAAATGAAAAACAAGCCGTTCCTCCGGGTGACCTCCTTTTTGTGAGGCAGCACACCTCAACCAGATGAGTCTTCCTGGGGCTCAACTTATCATAAGGGGGAATAAATCAAAAAGCAACCCCCAAATCCTGTACTAAGGGGCATCAGTTAGCAAAAATCAGATTTTGGTTTTTTTTTTTTTTTTTTTTTTGCATTGCAGCAGGGGGAGGGGACGTTAGGAGGGTGACGCGCAATGCAATTCATTTGGTGGGGCGAGGTGAGCGGGGCAGAGGGTTGGCCTGTCAGTTAGGCATCAGTGGGGCTTACTAGGATAAAAAGCACGTAAGTTTGGTATTTGGCTTCTGGGATTTAAGCAGCAAAGATTTAGCCCTGCATAATCCCTTTTAAGGTAGCCCAAGCGCTTAGCTGGTTCCTTAGTCAGTTCTTGAGAGACAGATTCCTCTTTAATTTGCGGTGGCAAGGAGATGTGCCAGTCCCTTTCTGCTATGTAATCTTTAGGGAATATACAGGAGAGCTGAGGAAGATGGAGAGTGGTTCCTACAAAGGATTGAACTTTATGTCGTGTTTCTCGGGCAAACACGAGCCTGTCCCTGTTGCCGTGATGTCCCTGGTTCCCAATGCATCAAAGAGAGAGGAGATCTCCAGCACCGAGATGCGCATTGCTGCAGAATAACGCAATGGCTTTTAGCTCCCGAGGGTCAAAAAGGAACCACATCGCAAAACCAAATTATCGTGGTGATCTAAACTGAGTTTCATGAATGTATTTCGATGAGGGCTGCGTTGCAAGGTGATTTGACTCGTGAGCACACAACGCAGGTAGCGCAGAAGGACGCTGGGCACGGTAGTTTGGCTGGTGCAGCCGGGTCCTTCACCAGCCTACGGTTAAAAATGGCTCCTAATCGGATTGCAAGCCAAAACCACTCGGGCTACTCTGACACTCACCTGTGGCAAGTGGTGGCCCCACTGGGACTGCAGGAGTAGGTATTTAAACATGGTCACTTAGTGGATGGGCCCATCCACAAAGATTAAAAGAAAAAATGTCATTTTTTTCCAGTAAGAACAACTTGTGTGATACTTGGTCAGCTCACTGATGCTGCGGTGACCTCAGCTCCCCCCACGGTTCTCCTGGCCTAATCCTGGATAAACTCCGAATGCAGCCTCCTATGACACTTCCATCAAAGGTGTTTTTGGGGAGGTCATGTGCATTTATTCTGAAGCACTGAGTCAATTACATGTAGTGTTGTTTGATGGGAAGTATCTCACACAAGTCACTGGGAAGGCGAGAGCTGCTTTATTACAGCTCCGGGGCTTCTTGGCTGACTGACTGCCAATAAATGAGGGAAACTGGAGCGTTCCTCCAGATCTCTCTCTGGTTTGTCTTCGATATCACTCCAGTCTCTTAACGTGCTTTATAGACGTGTGGGAAGCTTTGGTGTCGCTAAGCATCCATCCGCTGACTTTTTTTGAGTGGATTGGATGTCAAAGGGCAGCCTTTTCCAAGGTGTGGGGAGCAGAAGACCTGTGAGATCTTCTCACCTCTCCTGCTGCTGTAGGAAGGTGATTCAAAGGTACGTCGGGGTCACCGTGCCAGCTGGGCGCAGCAGCAGCCTCGGCTTTGCAAGCCCCGCGACTGAGCAGCCGCTTGATTTGTTTCAGTACCTGCGATGTCCAGATGTTGCAGGTGGGGTGGGCTTTCAGCTTGGATTTGGTGCTGCTCAGATACCTGCTGGGTTCCGCGCAGAAATGCCGTAGGACCCTTAGGGGGGCAGGTCTGCCTTCTCGAGATGCCCATTTCTCTCCGTTGATGCCAGAGGCAGCCTAAATTCCCTTTCATAGCTTTGGTGAAAACTGGGTGGGATTAGTCTGGGCCAAGAGGAGAGAAGACAGAGCCTGGCACAATTTGCAAACTGAAAACTGGAGCGAGTTGGGGCATCTCCCACCTCCTGCCACAGCCTGTAAGAACAGTGACGTTCAGAGCCTGTGGACGTCCTGCCGGGTAAGGTCCCGACGAGGGACGGGGCTGATCCACGCTGAAACAGCATGCCCAGCATCCAAGATCCACATTTACCCAGCCATATTTGAGAAATGGTTTTGAGAAAGGAGCCTTTATAGCAAACCCTCATCAACTCATGGACCTGCAACCCAGGACCCAGGGGAAATCAGAGGGTAATCAAGCTTTATTAATGCTGGTTATAGTTCTTAAGCAGCTACAGTTGCGTTTAGGCTCTCGGAGGAGAGCGCCCAGTGGTCAGTATTCATTTGGAGCTCCTCCTTTTTTAATGCCTTCCCCGGAAGGGTGGGACGGGGCAAAGAAACACGAAGGCAGGCGAGGTCGGTGGGAATGGCCACCCCTGCTTGGGTGAGGAGGCAGCTGCTCTCCATCTGAGGATCCCGGCAGTCCATTGTGGCTGGCACTCGGTCTCTTCAGGACCAGATTGAAAGAGGCAGAGATTTTGCCTTTCGGAGGGTCTTTTCCAGGGATTCACAAATGCCTCTTTGGTAAACAAACCCCGGTCTGCCTGGAAGTCCCGCTTTCTCGCTTAGAGCTCTGTCAGCCCGGGAGGTGACGGTGTCAAAGCGAAACACGGCTGGGGCGATAGCTGAGCCGCTGTTGCTCACCGCGATGGATGAGCGCGGCAGGGCAGGCAATCCTGATGCAGCTTCCGCAGCTCTGCTGTCACTCTCCGCAAAGTTATGATGCCTGGGAGCAAAAAAACCCACACCCCTACCAGAAATCCTGACTCAAAGGTGACTCACCTACACCTCTGTCTCTCGTGTGAACGCAGTAGCTCGTGTCTGGGTACCTGCTGTGTGTGTTTGTTGCAACTTTGATAACGGTGGGAAAAATATGCAGTGAAAAAGAAAAACTTCAGCCAAATAATAGTTAAAATGAGTACCAAGGGGAATAGAATATTAATATTACAGCAGTGTGCAAGCACCCCTAATGGAAACAGAACTCTACAAGCTTCTGCTCTGTACATCGAGCCAACCAGAGCCAGTCCCTGCTGTAAGGACTTACTGTATTGAACAGACGAGACAGATGAAAGGCATAAAGTAGTTGTCAGGAGGCTGCCAGTAAATGTTGTCTTTGCTCCACTTTTCTGTTTACCAGTATTTGCACGGCTTCTTATTCGCTTCTGAATTGGTGGCTCGGTTTCTATTTGTGCTCCTGGGCTTTGCACGAGAAAGCGGGGTTGGCTTCGGCTAGAGCAGACTGCCAGGGGCACAGACCAGCCTGTCTTGGTGGGAAATCCCACAGCCTGAGGACCTCAGCAGGGCTCGCTTTGGGCTGGGAGGGTGAAGGCACATCTTCCCTGGGACACGCACCACCCATACTGGGGCAGTTTGCCGCGATCTTGCTCTTTGTTACAAATGCAGCACGTAGAGGGCTGTGAATTTGGCTTATCGTCTTCCTCGCTGTTCGAGTGTTATATGTGGCAGGAAAATGGCAGCACGGGGAGACTTTTTCTCCTGCATGTTTATGGGCTTTTGCACAATTCAGAGTCTCAAGGTGGCCATTAATTGAGTTGATGCTTGCTCGGAGGTTCGTTACTTGATCTGAAGAACGTAATAAGGGATGTAAGAGCACTCCATCTTTCACTCAAGAGGAGAGCAAAGGAGTTAACTATAAATATCTGTATATTATAGCTGGACAAACAGGGAGTGAGGCCGCGTTGCCACCTGCCACTTTAAGCCATATGGTGGTTAAGCCTGAATGCTTCCAGGAGGGGCAGTGAAAACCAAAACCTCTCCCCAATAACAAGGGCGCTCTTGAATCATTGCTCTTGAAGCAGGTAGACTGCACGAAGGGCTCAGGCTGGCGCGGCCGTTGGTTCAATGTTGGCCGTTGGTTTAATTCTGTGGTTATTCATCTCTTCCTATGGGTCTGGTAAGGCTGGAAATGCCGTGTCTTGTCCAGTTGCTGGGCCTTTCTCCAAGTTTCTGGGGGTTTATTAGCAATGATTTGTGCTTTAAGGACTAGTGAGATTCCTGAGTCATCTCCTTAGGCAGGGAGCTATTTATTTCAGAGTGTGTGTTACACTCCCTGGGAGTGGGTGTGTCTCTTCCACTTTTGGATCCTGCCCTGACTCTATATAAAGACTCCAGGCTTGAATGAGCCGTAAAACCAACCCTCAGACTGGCCCCGTCGCTCGGAAGCTTCGTGCTGCTGATCCCGTCTCTCCCGGCTGAAGGAGCATGGCCGTTGGAGCATGGGTAGGAGTTTGCGTGGGACGTTTGTCCGTCTTGGGGTTGCACGGCTGCTAGGACAGCTCGTAGGGATGCAGCGTACTGCGTGTCCGTGTCCAGGAGCAAGTCTTGCTCTGCAGTGTCTGCTGACCAGGCATGATTTGTACCGCCTTTTCTCCTCTGAGGTTAATTTGCTGATGCTGTTGGGTTTTCGGTCGGTGGGATTTTTCTTTTTTTAGGAGACATGAGATATTTCCCAGTTGCTGTAATTCTCCATTGGTATCAGAGCAGAGACTGGAGGTGCCATGGGCAAATACAGATGGGCTCCTCTGAGACATCACCAGTGCAGGAGCTGCCAGGTTTGGAGGAATTTCACTGTTTTTCTCCTGGCATGGCCCTTTTCAGACATCCCGTGCGTACTCGATGGCCTCGCAGAAAGCTGCCTCGCTGCATATGAGTTTGGGAGTTTGGGGGAGCAAGGAGAGCCCCTCACCTAACAGCTCTCCAGGGAGCTGCGAAGAAGCCAGCGTGCCACTGGCAATGTTCATCCAAAAGCCGACTTCACACCCAATTAAGCATCACCCTGAGCCAGAGGGACAAGTCCTCATGTCATTATGTCTTGAACTAAATTGCTGGCACTTCATGAGGACTCTGTCTCCATAGCCTGAGGGACTGATGCATTTAATCTGTATCAGCACTACAGAAACTTCGTTAATGTGACCTCGTCGTTTGGTCCTTGTGGCTACTGGATGTGCATCAGTGTGGTTGTCTTATTCTTAGTTATGGCTATTCCTCTAAGGAAGGAAAGAGAGCTAAAGAGCTTTTTGTCTGTTATTTGTAAGGCGTGACATGCAATCGCACAGAATTTTGCTCTGAATTTTTCTTCTTTTCCACATTTTCCCCTTTAACATCTAGATGTTTTTAATGCTGTTCTTATTTAGCAGCTTCTCTCTTACCGTACCAGCTAACGAGGGGTAGGAAGAATTTGTGCATTGGCCTTTTGTTGCTGATGATGTTTTTCTTTTCCACTACAGAAATCAGATATAATTGGAAACCTCCTCTTGAGCTGCCCCTCCAGGCCCCGAGCCTGCCCTTCCCCGAGGCACGTTTGTGGGTGGTGGAAATGTCTTGAGTCTGTGCTAAATGGCACAGAGCCAGCTGCTGAGGCTTAGTCTGTGAATCAGTAGATCTCCGATCTACTGGGGTAAATATCACTGTGTAGGTCTGAAACTTGGGTTTAAGTCAGTGATATCAGGATTAAGCTGCCTTAAGTGTGGGAGCAATGGCTTGTGGTTGTGAGTATAGGGAAAGGTAATGAAAGTGCCTGAATAGGGCGTGTGAATGGGACTCCAAAGATGCGTCTGCCCCGCCGTTTCTACTGGGAGACGGGATGTAGACAACTACAAGCAAGCGAGACATATCCCAACCCCAGGAATAGCTCTGGAATAGCCAGAGCTGGCAGACCTGCTAGCAGACAGGGCCAGATGTTGCCTGGCTTCACCCATCCTTACGGAAGAACTTGGGCACCTGGGGGGCACCTCCGTTGAATTTGCCATTTTTGTCGCCCAGCTTTGCAAACTCTCTGCAGAGCACATAAGCCTGCTATGGGTGTGTGCTTGGCGTAGAGCACCTGCCCAAGCCCCGGATCCCTGCAGAGAAATGGGCTGAACCTCCAAAATGAGTTCCACTCCTACCTAGCCTCGCTCTTTTGGCCCTTCTCCACGTGGGAGCAGATGGCTATTAAAAAACCCAGAGGAATTCATTAAGTTGATGGATTGTCAGCCCCCATCTGTGGCCGGGGAGGCCCATCTACCCTGCAGCTGCATCCCCGTGGGATGTGAGTCAGGAAGAGTGGCCGGCGCCAAGCCCGACGCTGCGATGGCATTCCCTGCCGGCTGCAGCGGCCCGGTGGGATATGCACCCTGCGTGTGAAACACAGGGGCTGGCCGAGCCGCCCAGGGAGGCCGCGCAGACCCAATGGGGTGGCTTACTTATTCTTCATTTGCCAAAAGCGCAGCAGAAATTAAATGAAGGTTAATTAAACCTTTTTTTTTTTTCCTCTCCCTCCTGCTTCCTCTCGCTCTTTGCTGTTTCTAGGGAAGAATGAAAAAAAAAATGGGCTAGAGAGGAAGCTAAACTCTGAGCATCCTTTCATGAATGCAGAATATGGCCCCCATGGGACTGCGGGGAAAGGCCCTGTAATTACGGGGAACGTCCTGCGAGGCTGGGTTACACAACCAGGACGGAGCGCTGCTCCGGCTTCGGTTTAGCAGCAGGCTGATGATGCTGTAACTCAAAATACTACCTGGCTATTATCCATTCATTGCTTTTTCTTGCTGTCAGTGTCCTCAACACACAGCACAGACCACTCGTGAGGCTCTGAGCCAAGAAGGCGGTAGGAAGGAGCGCGCAGGATCATAAAAGGGCCATTTGATATTTACAGTGCCCGGTGACATAATTCCCAGACAGCTCGAGCATATCTCAGAGCCGGCTGACGAGTCGCCGGGGAGCTCTTGCTACGATGCCACCAAGTGAAGGTGACTCCTTCCCAGCGCTGGCAGGAGCAGGATGCCCTGATGGAGAAGTCGTGCTGCGACGTCTGCTCGTGGGCTCTGCACCCGCTGCTGCCACCTGGGTTAAGAGCCAAGTTGGCGGCTGGGAAAGGGATTTAGGACTGTAGCAAGTGCCTTGAACTGTCATATAGGGCAGGACTAACAGCTTGGCTGCGGTGCTGGGCATGCCATGGTGTCATGTGCTGGAGGACGTTGCTGTTGCGTGCTCCCAGGTGGCTTTGTGCTGGCAGTTAAGATACTGCTGTTGGCTCTGGTCCACGCGAGCCTCGATGAGCGGTGTGCTTTGCAGTCGTGTTTTGTGCCAGGTTTTATTCGCCTCCAGAAGGATTTATTGGTTGCTGAAGGCCATGGACATGTCTTGAGATATGCGTGGGCTTAACCTCAGCTGAGCCGCTGCGTGCTGGGGGAATCATTACCGCCGTTCTCCAGTTTGGGAGCTGAGGTACTCAGGAATTCAGCGGCACGGGATGCCTACGGCATAATCCAGCATCCCTGCTCCCTGTGCTGTAAGCTTAGCCTCTCCTTCCTCCAGCAGTAATAACCATTTCCCACGCAGCCAAGGAGACTTCAGCATGTATCCTTGCCCCGTCAGGCCTTCCTAGGCTTTGAATTATTAAATATTGTCTCTAATCTCCATTATAAAGGTTGTTAGAGCACAGCTACTTATCAGAACAGAAAATACTCTGTTTCCGTGCTTTTATAGTTGGCTTCATCTGCTTGTGGGATTTACAATAAATGAGAAGAGTTAAAAACAAAAAAGACAAAAAAAGTCACGAGAGGCTGAGGTGGGAAGTAAACACAGAGAAGCAACATCTTTGCAAGAGGATGTCCAGTTTTCTGTCCCAGTGGCCATGTGGTCGCTGGGCTGTATCTTCTGTCTGGAACAAAATCCCATATGCAAATTCATTAGCATTAGTAGGCTGGAGAGCATTCGCTGCCGTGGCTTCCACGATGCCAGAGTACAGGTTGCGCTCTCGGGGGGCACAGGGACACGCTTCCCACACCCCATTTCCCACTCCTCCCTCAGCTGGCAGAGACCCCAGCAAACCCACCCGGCCGTGTTTCTGAGCAATCTGGACGTTCGGAGTTCAGAGGGAGCAACAAGAAGGTGCAGATGCAGAGGAGGTGACCCACGGCCAGCTGCAGACTCCAGCCAGCCGCTGAGCTCGGCGATGGGCTGATCGTTGTTTCTGCGAGCCCCAAGCCCTGCCTGTAGTTGCTAGAATTTCCAAGGTCAGATTTTTGCTCGCTGCTTGTAAGACAGCGGGTGGTCCCTGCTGCTTTGCAAGAGGCTGGATTCGAGCAGCAGTAACCCGGGCTGTGGTCCTGCTCTTGGTTATTCTCTTGCTCTAGAAGCCTCGTGCCCCACGGCTGGACGCGTCCGTGCCAGGCAGTGCCTGTACTATGCACCTGCAGCGTCCCTGAGCGGGGCTGCTTGATGCGACCAGGCAGGTGATCTCCTATTTTTCCCAGGGAATAAACCATGGAACTGGCTTGAGAGCGAGCTGGAAATTGGAAGCAGGGTCACAGTGCTGTCAGCCTGGGTCTGGTCTCCTCGGGCCCGATGGGAGAGGCACCTTCCCCTTCTCCAGCTCCTGAGTTGAGCTGCGGCAGCTCTTCCAGGCAGCAGTACGGCACAGCGCCGCGGGGCTGGGGCAGCTGCTGGGGGACTTGGATCCTGCCCGAGAAAAAGGGGTTAAAAGCAGGTTTTTACAAGCCTTTGCCTGCCATTTTAAACGGGAAGGATGTTTCCCTGGCAACGAGATGGATGCTTCCCAGCAGAGCATATGGCTTCCATCGACTTTGATTTACCGGCGTGTTGAAATGGCAGCTAGATAATCTCTCTTCGGTTTTAATGTGTCCATGCCCTGTGTCCCTGTTCCTTGGGAGCTCTAAAAGACCCCGAGCCTGGCCCCTGCAGTGCTGGCCTTGCTCCCAGCCCGTCCCGGAGCTGGAGCTGGCAGGGTCCCCTGTCAGGGCTGGGTCTGGGCACCTTCACAAAGAGGGACTCACACAGAGGACCCGAGCATCGCCCGGAGCAAGGAGCTGCAGGGTGGGCAGGAAAACCTTCCCCGGCTCTGCTGCTTTTCACCAGCCAAACAGCTCCTCCTCCTCAGAGAACAGAATCCTCAGCCCTTTCGTCCTATTCTCCTCCCTGCTTTAAATCATTTTTAGATGTTTTCCACCTTTCACCACACAATCATCTGCCTCCTGCAGCTTGCTATTTATTGTGTTTACTGGCACAGGAAAACAAGGAGAGGGAACAAACCTGGCATTCGCTGAGCGAGGGGAACTTGGGGGGGCTGGTTTCTGCGAGCTCGTGGTTCTCCCCGGCTTGCCAGCGTCTGCTGGCCCCACCGAGCTGCCATGGCAGCCTCCTCTGAGGGGCAAAACCAGGGTGCCCTCGTCCTCGTTGCTGCCCATCACTGGTTCTCCGGTCTTTGGCAAATTCGATGGAAGTTGGCCAATGGATCCAAATATTAGGTGGGGACAGCAAGGCAGCCAGACAGGGTGATGGCGTGAGCTTCGCTGCCTTAAGAACCGGGACAGACAGAGAGGTTCATTTGTGCACCCGTGTGGTTTTGGGGCTGGTTCCCGGCTGCCCGTGCCCGGCCGGTTTGTAGCTGGGAGCAGCAGCGAGGGGCAGGCCCAGGGCTGGGACACCAGCGGGGCAGGGTGGCCTTAAATGAGATTAAAGTGTGGTGCTGGCTGCGCCGCAGGGACCGGGGAGGGGGACACACGCACCTTTCCTCCCCTCTTCCACCGATGGAGGTTTTTGGGGAGCTATGGGTGAGGCAACGCCTCCTTCTTTGCAAGAACCCAGGTGAGCAGAAAGCCCTGGTCTGCGCTGGCTCTCAGCCCCGATTGCAACTCACCCCCCAAAGCTGCCCAGCCCGAAAGGCTTTAAAAAGGGGGTTGTAGCTCCCTTGTAGCAGAGGTTGCCTTTATTTCTTCTGGCAGGAGCGTGGTTTTCCCCTCCTCTCCGGGGTCTTCCGCTCTCCTGCATCTCCTCCCCCT
>KL280529.1:61400-84533 GCA_000699545.1 Podiceps cristatus | reverse complement strand
CCCACCCCTCCACCCCCCCAAAAAACCCCCACCAACACCTGGAAAATAAATATGTGAGGGCCAAATTAAATTATTTACTCATCTAATACTTGCAGATCTTTGTGTGAGTTGAGTATTGAAGTGGATTTGGTTACTGTTGTATCTATACTGTAAACCCAGCAACACCAAGCTGTTTTGTCTGCTAACTTGATCTAAAATCACTTTATGTTGCTCTCTGCAACTACTTATTTCCATTAACATATAGAGAATGAGCAGCTAAATCACTGTTCTGTTGATCTTGGGTACTCTTACAGGTGTGACATTTAATTTAGTCACTGATGGTGGCTGGCCCAAAATGACTTGTATAGACCATTGGTCTACCCTAGACCAATGTCGGGGGGGGAATAGGCCTCAGGTTATCGGTCTCCTGCTCTGCCCAGTATATCCAATACAGCTTACGTATTTGTTGCATACTTCTGATTAGCTGAGTTAGGATTCTGCTGGGTTTTACTTACCAGAGGCAGTAAAGTAGCAGACTATGGATTCCCAAAGAAAAGAAAAAATCAAAACCAATATAGATACTTTATTAAAAACAAATAATCTGTGTCTGTGTGTGTTTATATTCCTTACAGTCAGCTTGGAGCTGCTGCTGTAGCCACTACCTCTCTGACGAAAAATGTAACTTGTGTGGTCATTCTCCCAATTTAGATCTTTTTAATAAAAGGTACAGTTTATCTTGGAGCTTAAACCGTTGGTTGAATCTGTAAATTGACAAAAACAAAAGGAAAAATAACTTTCTTCTCCATTTCTTCTTGCCAGTTGGCATCTCAACAGGTGAAATACTTTGTTTCAGTCGTGCTTAACTACTAACTTCCACACAGTAGGTATTTCAACATTGTGAAGCCTTTAATTATTCTGTAGTGGATAATTTAAACCAGTATGAAAAAAAGAGGTGGTTAATGCAGGAAAAGTTGGTGTAATGAACTGAGGGGGTCAGAAGTCAGGAATGAAGACGACAGTAATGATGAGTACCATAACTACAGAGGTATTATTTTAAGGCTGCCCATTCTGCTTGCCTTTTCTCTGACAAAGTTTTATGGCTGCCAATTTCTTGTTTTAATATTGACAATTTGTTAAGGATACACACTTGGTATTATTTAGACATCTTAAAATTGTTTGCTTCAGTGCCTTGGTGGATGGACAACCAGGATGCTGAAACGTTGAGGTGGCAGGTTTTGACCATAACAGCTGTCATCCTTATTTTTCTAAAAAAGCCTTCTAGCCAACCTAGAAAACATTATGTATGGACACTGAAGGCTATGCTTGCCAGGCTAAGTTCCTGTAACGTGGGAAGAAGTGGAGAAAAAGACATTATATATTACAGGAACTGGATTTAAAAAATGGTATTTATAAAGGAATCATTCCATTTCCCTTTAGGAAATTTGAAAGTATTTGGTATGGATAACATAATTTTTATCTTGTTCATTGTTTATACTCTTAAGGCCAATCTCCTTAGAAAAAGCAACACCTATTAAAGGCCTTTGAATTCAGAGTCTTTCATGTTACAATGTGTCTATTTACTGCTGTCAGTAGGCTTGTAATATATTTAGCTTGAAGAGGTTAACAAGCATACCTTGGAGTGTTACTTTTATTTTCTGTTCTGTGACACTTAGCAAAATCCCATTATACAATTGAGTAGCATTATAATGTTAAAATGTTAATTTGTTCTGCATTCCATTAAAATTGGATTTTTTTCTTGTGCAGTGGACCATGCGTTTTGTATAAAACCTATAATTTAAACACTACACCATAGAAATACCCTAAATTAGTAACCTTTTGCCTTTGCTACCTTAATTACATCTCATTATTTAGTACTTAAAGAGCAACCTCTAGCTATTGGTTAAATATTTGCTAGCTAATTAGATTTGTCATGTTAAAGAAAACAGTAGTCCTTGCCTCTGTTCTAATTTGAATGGGATTTCAGAGTTTTGAGAAAATTCCATGCTTTTCTGGAGGAAAAGTAAACTTTTTGCATTTTACTTATTTTCTCATTTCTCCTTAATGAGCATTTCATCGTGCATTAGCTGTCTGTTACATTCCAATAAGCAATTGAAAGTCTGTCTTAAAATAAGTATTTTCAAAAAGACTGTTGTGCTTCAATATGTTCTATGTCTTCTAGCTACGTTTATTCCTTTTAGCTTTTATGAGCATCTGATGTACTCAATTTCTTTTCTCTTTTTATTGTGGAAACAAATATGAAGCAGATTACTTCTTGGCTACTAATAGTTATCTTTCAGATTTTTACCCCCTTTTGGGAAGAAGTCTGTGTTGCTTGATTAGAATCATGAGGAATATAATTCATTAAAACATCTGTTGAATTGTCTTTTCTTACAAATGTAAAGATCACTTATATTTGTTTTTTTTTAATTGTATGCAGAAATTATAAACTGCAGAAGTTATGAACAGCTTGCAGGTTGACTTAATCTTCAGTATTTTATTGATGTCTACTGGATTGTATTTTTGCATTTTGTTTTGTTTTATCTTTTGCTATTTTTCCTTTGTATAAAAGCATGTGAAGAGATTGTAGTTTAATTGCAATTAGTTAGAATTCCATTATGTGAAATTCCCTGTCGTATGCAAAGATATCCCACTTCGTTTAATTTCCCCCCCCCCAGAGATCCACAGTTGTGGAAGCTTGTCTACAAGAGACTTGTCTGACTTGACTCCTACCCAGTATTTAACTACTGCTTTCCTTACCTAGTTCTTAAATTGTTACCTGCACTGTTCATTTGCTTTTGGAAGACCAGTGTCTCTAAAAAGTTCCTGCACCCATTCCCCCTGTAGGTTTTGTTATATTATGGGTTAAAAAAATGCAGAATGGCAAAGTTATAGTTCAAAGTATAATTCTCCATTTATGTTTATTGTTGTGGTATCACTGACCTTTTCATTTTAACAAAGGCACCAGAGACAAATGGAGAAAAACACATTGATACAAATCTTCATCCTGCTCATGTGTTTTTTCTTCTGTGGGAAACTCATCTATGGAACAGAGAAACAGTTGGCCTCCAGTGTATAAATTTGTTCCTATGAAACCCAGTTATTTTTATCATAATTTAATTTCTGAAATTAAATTTCTGAAATGTATTTTTTAATTTCTGAAATGTATTTTATTAAACCTTTTGGAGGCTAGTGGGGAGAATACCAGCAGTGCACTTACAGAGAAACTGGTTGGCCTGTTCAATTTTAGACTAAGTACTTCAACCTTTGAAGTATATAGTTTCTCTGAAAACTTCTTTTCATGTTTTGTTTCCTGTGTTACCGTTAATAAATTCTATATCTGTAAGTTCTGAAACCATTACTTCACTATTCATGTGAGGGCTTGAGTGATTCATTGATTACTGACTGTATTTATTCTTGGTTTTGAATTCAGCAAGGCAGTCTGTAAAGGCAGTGACTGCTTAAGAGGCCCTGTTGCTATTTTCCCAAATGCAAAAAAAAAAAAAAAAAAAAAATCCGTGGATCACAAAGCATTAAGAAGGGTCATTCCTTAATTTTCTTTCTGAGCATAATGCCAAGATACAATTTTAGCAGGTATTAGTAAAAATTGAACAGTATGGTTTGTGTTGTGGGACTGGTGCCAACATCTGTATTTGCAACTCCCAAGACAGGTCTAAGAGTGAAAGCTTTTCCTCATTGCCCTCGGAAGACTGCTAGAACAAGCCCGTGACATTTCTGTCCTGTTGCATCTGTGTTATTTACTTCTCCTTCAAATATATTTTTCTTTTTTTGAAGTTTACACTCTGTGGGGGCGGGAAAGGAAAGAAAAATGGCACAACCCTTTGTTTTGATCACAGGTGCATTCTTCTAGTAGGAGGTCACATTTAATTAAATTAAAACCCAGCATGTTTGGGTGATTCTGGAGCAGATCCTCAGCCAGTCTGAATTATCATGGGAGTTGATAACTGTTCACACAAGCTGAGGTCTGTTCTCTAGTCCAGTTAAGTTTCTCCATTTTTTTAATGAAACAAATGGGACCGTAGATTTTAAAATTTCATAAAATGTCCAGTCAATTGTAGTATTTTTTTTAAGAGATACAAAGTCTTGTCTCATTTTCTGTGAATAGGTTACAATAACCTATGTTATCTCTTATTTTTTTCATGTTTTGATCAGGGATCAAATGGGGGCGGGGATTAGGTTTCTGTGTATATGTTGCTTTTATTTAATAGTGTGTTTATCAAGTGAAGGATAGTTAAAATCATAGCAGACACCTGGCAAGTTGAAATCCCCTGTGAGAACAAGGGCTAGTGGTTGTGAGACTTCTCCCAGCTGTTTATAGAATATTTTGTCTGCTGCTTGATCTTGGTTGGGTGATCTGTAACAGACTTTCACCATGATATCTGCCTTGTTGGCCTTCCCCCTGATTCTTACTCATAAACACTCAACCCTATCATCACCATCGTTAAGCTCTAGACAATCAAAAGACTCCCTAACATACGGGGCTACTCACTGGCTCTCCTTCCTTGCCTGTCCTGAAGAGTTTATAAACTCTGAAGAGTTTATAGGCACCCAAAATGATGCATGCAAGTCCAGACTCTCCCAATCTGTGCTTCAAGAGGCTTTTCAGTGCCTTATTGAGGCACTTAATCTGTTGTAGTTTTGTTCTGAGCAGTAGGGAGCCCTCTTTAATCCTGTTCTATCTAGGACTGTTGCAGGCGCTCTATCTTTGAAAATAGGCTACTTATTAGGTTAACTACATATGGATTTGAATGTCTAAATTCTGGTTTGAAAATACTTGTGCTTCAGAAGAGCACATTTTTACAATAAATAAGATTTCCTGGATTTTTATCTCTCTCTCAACTTCTGCATTGCATAAGGAACAATCTTGCTTGCAGTTGAAAAAGGGATTGTTCCACCAGAGTGCAGCAAAAGACAAATATTGTAAATATGTTTAGCTTTCCTGTCAAGAGATGGTACATTGTAAATAAGGAAGAACTTAGATAAGGAACTCATAATTAATAAAATACTGAATAAATTATGGAGGAACTATGTACCAAGAGTATGGTTTAGTTAAGTTCTTTCTGCAGCTTTTTCCTTCTGCAACTCTGAGACATTGGTAGAATTTACTAGAAAAATAATGATTAAAGAAGAGTTAATCTATAGTGAATAAGTAAAGTCTAAGCTCTCTCAAGCACTCCTGGTAAATAGAAGCAGAACTTTGAATTGTAGGTAGCTAAATGCTACTGGTTAGTAATTTATCTGAGGCTGGACTGCAAGCTGCTGGAAGAGGTGAGATTACAATTCAGGAGTTTTCCCTTTTTCCCCGTACTTAAACTCTTAGACTGTCCTGCCCTTTGTAATTTTAGCTACTAATGTTTTTTTTTGTTTTTTTTTTTTTTTTTGTTTTTTTTCCCCTTGATTGCTTAGAAGTCAGCAAGCCTTATTTTTTTTGGCCTTTGTTTCTCCATAACATGCAAGAATTTCCTTTAGCCTTTTGAAGACTTACTTTAACTGACACCATTAAGAAAAGATTATATAGACCCTGACCCTCCAAAATGTAAATAAGAGTAATGTACAAATGTTGGTTTCTGGATAATGTATACAATTTGAGTCAGTCTTCTAGTTTAATCTTGAGGAAAATTCCCAATGATGCAAAAGGATTCTTGCATTGTCCTTATGTGTCTGCATGTCTAAGCAGTAGTAGTTTTCAGAAGCTGGAAAGAGGAAATTTATTCTTAAATCATGTTAATGAGTGTAAGACCTACATATTTAGCTAAGAGATTAAAAATTAAAATGGATGTGTAAAATATTTCTTAAGGAATCTCAAAGGAGTGTAGTTTTCCTTAACCCATCTGTTAAATTTTATGTAATTTGAATCAAGCCATACATTTTTACTAATAGTTTGTAGTGTTGTTCCCGTGACAGAGTCTGGTTTTAGAGCCCTAAGCAGGCTTATGTTTTCATTGTTTGAGTTGCAGCCTGATCCTCTGGTCCTCCTGACCCTGGGTTTCAAAATGCCTTGCACTGCCAGAGTTAAAGTGGGAAATGTTCCCAGACAAGTTCATTTTCAGCTCATTAATCAGCATGAACAGGTCAAATGAGAGACTGAGGATGAGTGAGTCTGAGAACCCCATCCAGTCATTTGTGGGCACTGGGGACCCGTCATCCCCACCGCACACCCTCCCATCCTCCAGTGGGTCCCCTTCCTCTCTTGCCAGGAGTGGCCCTTCCTTGACACCTTTACCCAGTAGAAGTGCAGGGGACTAGTGCTTGTTGCACTAGTCCCTTCCTCCTCCTCCTCTGTGGTCAGAGAAGTAACCTATGGAGAAACTAATGCTGCCATGCTGAAGAGGTAGGGAAGAATGTTGGGAGAGAAATCAGCAGACTTTTAGGAGGCTGTCCTAGTATTGCAGTCTGCTGCAACCAACAGTTCCCCATTTTTCCCATGTTCTCTGGCTCTAGTAGCTGGTGGTAACAGCCTCTGATGTATGATGAATGATTTCCTTATACTGTGACCTTGAATCTCTCAGATGGCAGTAAAAGAAAGTTTCTGTTTAAAATGCCTGGGTTTGGTTCTGATCAGGATCTTTATGTAGTGTGACGTAACTCTAAATATCTGGAGTACCTATAGACTCCAGTTAGGCTCAAGACACCCAGTGTATTGGATGCTGTGCAAGCACAGAGTAAAATTTTTCATTTTATTTTATTTTTTCTGAAGATCTTGCCTTTTCAGAACACCAAATCCTAACCAAGTTTGGAGTTTAACAAATCTAACATCCTTGGGTAAGGATGAAGGTCAGAGTGATAAGAACATGGAGGTATTTAGGAAAGCTGTTACACAATGAGATGATTCTAGGTTCATTTATTGACTTTTCTAATACTTTTTTTTTTTTTTTTTTTAAATTTTTGGATCTGTCTCAGTCTATAGTCTGAAGGGAATTAGTTACTGACCTTTCCCATACCAGAAAAGCTTAACAGAGCAAGAATGGTGCGAAGCTTATGTAGTATTTTCTTGCCTCAGCTTCATAAAGACTTTATTTACAAGAAGACAAAGGGGAATACATTTAAGAACCACTCACTAATGAGAAAATGGGATTGTTGGAATGGTCATGATTCTTGTGAAAGTGATGCTTAATTTTACAGAGCACATCCTTAGTCTTGGTAAACTAAAGAAAAAGTGGTCAACAAATACAGCCCACAAGTGTCAAGAAGAAAAGTTTTAAATTCTCTGTGAATAGTGTGGGACATGTGGCAGTGACTAATTTTAGGGCTGCCCTACAGTATTCCTTATCTTAACATTTCTCTTGTGGCCACACTCAAGTTGGAACCCTTCACTGCAGGCAGTCCAAACTTAAAATACCAATTGTTGCCTCAAATATTCTACAATCTAATACAGAATTTCTCTGTCCTTTTTAAACATAATGGGTACCTTCACACTGATTTTTATTTTTTTTTTTTTTTAAATTTATTTTAAATTTTCCCTTGCTGTTTGGAAGTTGGAAAAAGGAAAGACAGAAAATAAAGTGCTTAGAATCTAGACAAACAGCATCTCATTGTTTTACAGAAGCATTGCTTTAATGCTATAAAACCAGATATTTTAAATTGGCACTGACAGCAGTCAGGAGCTAGCCTCTGACTTTGCCTTCTGGCAGGCCCAGTTGTATACCTGCCAACTGAGTGGGACTTCTGTGTAGGTAGTTTTTATTTGGGTTTTTTTAGTTGCTGATTGCTTCATGAATTCTGCTAGGAAGACAGCTGGTAGATCTGAAATCACAGTTTGAAAAACTTGTAGAATTTATAGCTGGCTGAAATAGAGGTGCCACTGCAAAGTTTTAATAATAATAATATTAAATGAACCTGAAAAAAGTCATAAAAGCCCTTTGGATTGAAGAGACTTTGGGATGATAATTATGCCTTGATAATTATAAAGATGGGAGTCAGTAGATGGGTTCTGAAATTAATAAATGAGGAAGTCATTAGTCTTTGAGAGCCACTTTTTGTTTGTAGTAGAATGAAGGTTTCAAAAATTCAGCAAGTGGGAAGGATGTTAAGATAGCGGCTACAAAGAGCACGCATACTTTGATTTATTTTCTTTTTTACAAGGAAAAGAGAAGGTAGAGCGATAACTTGGAGAGAATATGACGTGCCTATGTTTTTTTCATTCAGTGATGATACAAACTATATGCCTCTGGACTGACTATAGCACATGAAATGCAAGCAGAGAAAGAGGAGAGATTCAGGGCCCTGGAATACAGAGCTGTCTTTGTTATCATGATACCAGACCCTTTGCAGCCTTCATTTTTGCCTTTCTAGGCACTGTAACTAGTAGGGGATATTTATGATCTACACAGAGTCTGACTGTTCATGGTGGCTGTGGGGTAGTAGAGGAGATCTGAGCCTTGGATGGATTTGTGAAGGGTAGAAGAGAGGTGGGTGCAGATTATTTTGAAGTAAAGTATTGTGTAGGAAAGCACTCTCTACATGTAGTTATCAGTTCTAGTGTGACTAAGAAAAATCAATCTTAGCTCACGGGAGGTAGATGTGTGTGAATGCCTGTTGTTATTGGGTGATAAAATAAGGGTTTAGGAAGATTAGGGGCTGGAGGAATGTAGTAGAGGTTGTACTCAGAAAAAAAATGGGTAAGATGACACACTGAAGACAGGAGGAGAATCTGGAACTTTCAGACGAAATGAGGCAAATTATTTTCAAACATACTACTCTGTCTTAGTTTTTATATCCAAATAATTGATTTATAAAGGCCTACAAATGATTTAAAACAGGAGTGGGCGTTTAGATTTTGTGTCCCCTGATTGGGAGGGGAAAGGAGGGTGGAATGGGAGAAAACCCAGGAAGTACAGAAGCTAGTCATGCTTCAAAGCAATAATAAATATTTGGTAAAGATAAAGCAACGTTTATGCTGCTTTTACACTTTTGTCACAGTTGATTCTTTTCATCTAGTAAAGATAATAAATGACTAATCATAAAATATTTGTGTTTGAAAGTTCTTCCTTGGTTTTCATGAAGAGTATTTATTTTCCATCAGTCCATTACAGTGTAACATTGATTGGTGCGTGTAATGTATTATTCATACTGTTCTAGTTTCATCCCATTAGCAATGCCAACATTATGCTGAATTCTGCAGTGGTAATTTTGTGTGAAGAGTCTTTGTACAGTGACTTGTGCTGTGGTTCAGATCCTGTTTCACATTTAGTGACAAGACAGAGCGAACAACAGCACCTTATTGATACTACTCAGACTTTGTTCCCCCTTCCTCCCTCTGATGGAATGAGAATCGTAAATGTACTGTAGACCTATAAACCAAGTTGTGAAAGGCAGAATGTGTATAAGAACTGCTTTATTTTTAGTTCTTGTGTTATGTCTTTGCTTTCCTGATAGCTAATGTCTTTAGAGCAGCCAAATAACTAAAACCATCACATTACAAAAGTAACAAGAACAGAATTAAAACCAGCCTTCAGATAAAGTAATCTGGCATTTTGGTCCAAATGTACGATCCTATGGGTATACTTTTGATCATGTAAATTTTTGTGTGTAGAATTAATTTAAATATGCGCTAAAGCCAACTACTCAGCACAGTTAAGATTACTGGAGGTCTGCCTAATGCTAGTACAAAAAAAAAAACCAAAAACAAAAAAACAAAAAAAACCAAAAAAACAAACAACCAAACCCAAACAAACCCCCCAAAAAACCCAAACCCAAAAAACCACCAAACAAAAATCCCACCCAAAACTCACAAAACTCCTTCATTTCATGAATCTTTAACATTTAGTACAGGAACTTTTTTCATCTGCTATAGGCCCAGCCCATTGTCAATCAAATTAAATGATAATCTGTTCATTGACTGAATGATTTGGGCCTGGCCTGGTTAGGTGAATACTTAAGGTTTCATTTTTTTTTTTCAGAGGAAAAAAATGGACTTCTCCATTCACTATTCTGAGAATCCAGGCCATAAAAAGTGGAAATTTCTAGACAGATCGATGAATATTAATTTTTAAAAATCTTAGTTCTTAAAAGGAAATAAAATTGAAAGTTTGAATAATTTTTTTTATCAAATGTTTTAATTTTTTAAAACAGCTGTGTAAACAATGATTGATCTTTTCCTGGCATGAATACTTGAAAAAAAAAAAAAAAATCTCATGCTTTAAGGTGGATATGTCATGAAGGAGAAAGGACTGGAATCTGTGAAACCATATTTCTTTGGAGACAGAGAGAGCCTGAGCAAAGTTGGGAGGGCTGTCTGAGAAATGGGAAGCTCACAGATCAACCAAACTGACTCCCACAGTCCTGGAAAAATGAGATGAGGGCTGGTAAAGAGTCTCAAGATTTTAAGGGACAAATAAGGTAGAATGGGGGAGACACCTTGAGGTACAAATGTAACAGCTTCAATAGTCAAGGAAGAGTAAACCAAAGGAATAGAAAACAAAAGTTTAAAAGCAAAACAATGACGGTGAGGGAGGGTATTTTTGGTTTTAAGTGTGTGTTTATTCCAAGAGGCATGATTGTACTTTGGTCTTTATTGGAGTTGGGGAAAAGACTTGCTCAACCTTTTGGAGAATGAGGAGGCTTCTTGAACAGGCTCTGGATGTTATGAAAGGTACTTGTCTTGTATATATGCAGATTTGTGTGCTCTCTCTGACAAGGAAATGTGTGTGCTGGAACTTATGTCAGTAAAACACTGACTTTGCAGAGCTTAAATGACAACGAGGTAAAGAAAAGTCAGTCATTTTCAGCAACGTTATCATATCTTCATTGTAGTAAAATTTTACCTGTGAAGGTGGTGAGTAGATTTTAGTATGGAAAATGTGGGTAAGTTACTATTTTCAGTCAGCACTTATATGCTGAGGTTTTCTTTGCTTTTACATTACTTTTTACAGCATAGACTTTGATTCATTGCCTAACATATTTATGTCAGTTTTTCAGAAACATGTTTAAGTGCAGTAGACTGAGTGCTTAAAATATTTAATCTTCATTAACTGCGCCATGCATGTATATAATGTCAGACAATTATACAAATTTATTTTAAAGAGTTGCTCAAAATCCTAATTAAAACAGTATAGGCTGAACCTCTTTGCTTGCAAAAACTAGGGAAGAGGCTTTAACCAAATGATCCAAAAATCAGTGAAACCCTTTCCCAGTGTATCTCCTTCCCCCTTTACCTGATGATATCCAGCATATGAGGACAAACCCAAAGATGTTTACAATAATCTTGTGTGGTATTTGACCTTCGTAAGGGTAGTTACATCTGAATGTATTCCAGTGAATAGGACAGTTATGGGGAAAGAATATAGCCTGGCCAGGGTAGGGTATGCCATAGCCAAACAACTTAGCGGATAGAGTACTACTTCTCACTGGCTTGAAGTTTGTATTCTTTATTTTCTGTTCATAAATTTTGCATTCCCTACTTCATTTGGATCCAACTTTGACTTGGAGGGTCCCATAGAATCCCTGGGTTGGAAAGGACCCTTAAGATCGAGTCCAACCGTGCCTCACCACCACTAAACCATGTCCCTAAGCACCTCATCTACCCGTCTTTTAAATACCTCCAGGGATGGTGACTCAACCGCCTCCCTGGGCAGCCTGTTCCAGTGCCTGACAACCCTTCCAGTAAAGAAATGTTTCCTCATGTTCCGTCTAAACCTCCCCTGGCATAACTTGAGGCCATCCCAGGGTCTTTTCATTCTTAATAGGAATTAAAGAAGGTTTGGACATGGCATCACACTTCCTAGGGCAGTACTTTACACAGAATGCTTTACATGGGGGTTAAAGATATGCAGCTTCCATTATGCGCCTTCCTGGATTTGGCTGAATCTTTAGTGGGTAGCAGGAGCTACTGTAGAGCCACAGGCTGCCATAGGCTTACCAGCTGCAGTGTGAGAAGCCAGCAGTAGGATAGGAGAATATAGGCATGAGATGTTGTTTCTCACTAGAAGCTGCTGGTCAGTTATGATCCCAGTAAGGCAGGCA
Source organism: Podiceps cristatus (assembly GCA_000699545.1). NCBI lineage: Eukaryota > Metazoa > Chordata > Aves > Podicipediformes > Podicipedidae > Podiceps > Podiceps cristatus. The sequence goes on along the minus strand of KL280529.1, from coordinate 72,575 downwards.
CTCGGACTCTGTAAAGTGTCATTCACAATGCTGCTTATTGGAGCTAACGCTGTAAGAAGCATAGATAATCTTACGTCCCTTTAGGTGCTGGGAAGCCCGGGTAGTATAGCATCGACTGCACCTCCAACCCTTGAGCAGTGTGCTGGGCAGACACCATCGGTAGAAGAGATTCTCCCTTTTGGTCATTCGGGCTATTAAATGATTTTCTAGGAAAGCAAGGAAACAAGCCTATCGTTTCTGCAGTCAAAAAGGAACAATGTTCTCAGGAGACCTTCTTGCTGCACGTACAGGTAAAGGCAAGGCCATGCAGGTGGCGAAGTCGCTGGTATGGAGGGGAGAGGTTCCTACAGGCTCCTCTATTACAGCGCGTTGGTCGCACGTGGGCAGGGATTTGTGCAGCACTACGCAGGCCTGAAGGCCACGCTGGCCTTGCAGCGCAGCACTGGCCTGGGCCTGTGGAGGTGAGCTGTTGTGTGGATTCTCTGTGCCATGGTCAGGATTGATGCAGAGGTGAAATTCGGATGAAGTACAGTAAATAAGATGGTTCTTAGGTACTACTCAATGAAAATTAGTGTGTAGTTTTTAAAGTCATTTTATATAATTAGTATATACATCACAACAGCATTATGCTAGATATAAATTGAAAACATGTCAGATGATAAAATATTAATTACTCCCAGCTCCAGGAAGGTAAAAACTTATTAGTGTAACACAAACTGTTTGCATACAAACCTTACCAATATGTTTTTAGCAGATACCAAATAACAGCAAGGGAATTTACCAGCTAGTATATAATCCTGGATTCATTCTGTAAATAGTTTCTCTTTTCTTTCAAGTTAATACACTTAGGGCCAGATTTTCCTTGCTTGCTTAAACTGATAACACAGCAGTTGAAAACAAATAATTAGATCCAGCAGGCAGTCTCTGTCACTTAGATGCTTAGGATTTATATATCCCATGGAATCAGTTGCACTGTGAGCCATGTGATCCAATGAATATACAAGGAGATGTCGTACTGGAAGATCTGGATATCTTTTCACAACTTTATTATGACAGCTTTTGCAATCTTATATTGCTACATTTTAGTGTGTAAATGCACTAAAAGTGCAATGTAAATGGTAAATGCTATTTGCAAATGTTAGTGTAATAAGATGACTTATTTCTTAGGACATTAAGCCTCAGTCTTTCTGTAATCACACTGAGTAAAATGAAGTATTTTTGTCATCTTAGGAAATTCTTTCTTCATCCACCTTTCTTTTCAGTTTTTCAACTATGTATTCCTATTAAGACATTATTTTTGTGTAAATTTTGCAAACTGTGCTCCATATTAATATTTGAAATATTGTTTTTAAGTGCCTTTTTATTGCCCTGATAAATTCATTGGAGTTGACAATCCTCTTTGAGATCTTTGTCCAGATATTTTATTTTGCCATTCCTCTTGGAAAAAAATCTGTCTCACCAATAATATAAAAAAGGTGGGGGACAAAAAAAAAAGGCAACAGGAACAAATATTGTTTTGACATTGAAATTTCACTGTGTATTTTAGTATGTTTCAACATTCTCATTTCTACCATTTCTAATTTTTTTCTAAATTTTGATCCTTACGCATTTCAGGTCAAAGGTACTAGAGTCGGAGGCTTACAGCTGTGTATAACATTAGGAAAAATAAGAGATCAACAGATTAATCTGTGAAATTGTTCCTCTAAATGTAAAATCTTGATTGACATTGCTACTTCATTTTGCTTGTGGGATGCTCTCTTCCAGCAGTGATGCGTATTCCTTCAAATGTGGCTTAAGATCCATATGTGACCCCTGTTTCATCATCCTTTTAAACTGCTGGTTGTTTTTAGTGGTGAAGTCATAAACCTGTACACGTAAGACAGTGGAATTTTCTGTATCTTCACAAATTTTTTGTTACAAGCTTGTGGGATGTTTAAGTAGTGGGAGGAAGACTGATGAAGGAAGATGTTAATTTAAAGACAAGCATCAGTTTTCCAATGTGGCAATCGATAATCCACTCGGAGGTGCAAAAAAAAAAATCTTTGTGAGGATTGTTAATAAATTATGAGGAAGCAATAGAGCACTGCTAGAACTGAACTAAGGTGGCCCAGGAAGAGATCTGGGAGTACTTGAGCTTTCCTGAGGGCTTGCTATGGTTTGTTTGTGTGCTTTTTTCTTGAAGTGAAAGGCAAGTATACTGAGACTATACTATAAAGCTTTACGGGTGAAATAGGAGGAGATATTGTACTCCACCCTGTTTTTAAAGCTATTGCCACTACTGTATTGGATGTTTTGTTCCAGCTCAAGGTTATTGTTATATTGAAAGCATACTTAAAGATACTTTCCAGTGGTTTCATAGCATAGGTTGTCATCTGAAAAGAATAGTTATTAAAATATTTTGAAACTGATTTGGAAGTAATTTTATTACTGGCATTGTATTGTCTTTGACAATTTATTTTTTTTAATTCAACATCTTTTAAGATCTACAAATCTTGATGTCCAGGGGCCACTTCTTTCTGGCATCCTGAATACATACAGCAGATATGTGTCTTTTCTTTTTCTTGCTCTTACTTTTTCTGCTTTCTTTTCTTCTGCCACATTTAACTAGTCTTTTGTGTGTTTTATGTTTTCCTTACACATATAGTATTAATCATTATTCTGAAGTTCATTATGTTTCTTCTCTGGAGCTATTTAGCTTTTTTTCCATAAAGTATGTTTTCATCAGAAAATGCCGAGTCACTAAAATTAGCCTGTTAACTAGTGTTAGGCAGTTTCCAGGTTTTCAGAATTAGTTGTACTTGCCAGCATGTTCTATTCAAACATTTTTTTTATATGGAGCATATGTTAAGGTTTCTTGTTCATGTTGAAATTTAAATTTATGTGTATTTCCGAAGACTAAAGGAGAAAATTGGAAAGGTAACATTTTAAAATTAAGCTAAATGAAGCTTTCACTTCAGTTATTATTTTCCACTCTTCATATTTTTGTTCTTTAAATAATTTTGTATTGTCCATATTGAGAGCATGACCATTTCAAAATGCAAACCCCACAAAATTAAGTAGCTCAAAAATGGAATAGTTTTGAAAATTCTACTGGAAGGTTTTAATACTATGTGTTTGCATTGAGATTTTAAATTCTGCAAAATGAAAATGTTAAAATCTGTACTGCTGTAAATTGTGTTTTTCAAGCTGTTATGTAGGTATGTTTTTATATTCATTAGAGATACAGAAACCATGTAACAAACAACATCTTGCATTAGAAAGAAGTCTGCATCCTTGTTCCAAATCCACTATTCTCAACATAGCATTCCCTTTCCAGCTAAATTCTAAAGGGAATCCAGATGTTTATTTAAATATTCATAACACAACTGGAGTTAGAGCTGGGAGGATCATAGATACCTGTGTTCATTTCACACTACATTCATCTTGTAGTTAAAAATGTCGTATTCATTGCAGTGCTAGCAGATGAGCTCTTTGACAGGAAAATGCCCCCCCCCCTCTACAAGCAAGGCTTTATGGAAAGGAGGCAGTTGAGCTGTCTCAGAAAACGTAATGTATTGAGTATTGACCCTAGCTCCACAAAAGCAGCTTTGTGTACTGTATTTAAATATTGTATTCTGAAAGAATTCTGAATTTATTTGCACTTGCCTTAGCACTGGAAGTATCTAGAAAGGGCATAACACATTTTAAGGAGACAGTGCAGCTTTGCAATTAAGGTGGAGCTGAATTACACCTTTAAGATGGAGATTTTATTTCCTTGTTTGTGGAAAAAACAGTGTTTACCATTTGGCGAGGAGAAGCGAGGAGAAAAAAAATTTAGACCTGCTAAATCTTTATTCATTTGTAAACTACCTGAAAAAGACTGTTTACTGACAAACTTTCCTAAGAATTATGATCAAAATCTTAAATTTTAAACATATGTTAACTGATAAAAGTGATGAAATTCTGGTCTCTGTAAAATGTTTATACTCTGCCTGCTTATCCCTTCAGGTATTTGTCCATGACAGTGTAAATGATTAAGGAGATAGAAAGTGGTGTATTGGACATATATTAATTATGGAGTACAAGGGAATGTGTGCAGTGAAAGGATATTTATGCAGGGGAGCGTGAAAGCCACCAGGCAGGGAATTTGGGGTATGTGTATAGAAAGTCATGGGAAGATGCAAGCAGCAGTGGGAATCTGTAAGGTGAAAGGGAGAGAAGGAATGTGCTTTCTAGCTATTTGGAGGAAATAAAGCATCTGTAGACCTTTCCAAAACAGTACTGCATGCTTCTGCTTTTCTTCTCATTTCTGAAAATGCGTCGAAGTCCCAGTGAATTTGGCCTTAAAAGCTTTAAAGGAAAAGCAAATTAAGGAAGTATGATTGATAATACTAAAATATAATTTATAGCCAGCAAAGATTATGTAGATTATTCTATCCAGTTACTTAAGTCCTGACATTGCTCTATTCTTCACTTATTTAAAGGTGTACCCCTATAGTTTTCACTATAGATTTTAAGAAATTACATATTTAATAATCTAAAATGGGATTTTTTTAGCCAACAAGAGCAGGAGCATCAGATGAAAGTAACAAGCAGAGTGAGCATGGTTCTTACAGGAATGTTGGAACATCTTCCATGGAAGATTAGATACAAATGGTGCTTTTCAGATGTTTTCTTCCATCCTTACTCATGCATTCCTTTTCCAATATGGTATCTATCTAGGTATCTCTGTTAGCAGTTGTGACTTTTCCATCCAAATTCAGCTGATGATGAATGATGATAAAACATATTTGCACTCTCTGCTCATTGCAGTGCCTTTTTTAAAAAAAAACCTGTAATAATGCATTTTTGAGTATAAGTTGCTTTCTGTGTGTCCAGCTTTATTTGGAAGGCAAGTAATCAATTCTTGTAGGCATGCAGTATGTTACCATTATTGTCTGAAAGACCTAGACAGGTACTTGAAAATACTGGTTTTTCATTCCTTTCAAACCACTAGGAAAATATTTGAATGTACATGGTATTTGCTAGTTTGATTTTACCGGAGTGAATGATACACGTAGGAAGACTGAACTGTGAGGGAACAGAAATGAAGGCTTTAGATGCCATGTCAGGAAGAGGATGAAGAAAGTTTGGTCCCATCAGGTTACCCCAGGAGGGAACTGGCCCTTGGGACAGAGCACACCCAGAAGGCTGTGCAGCTCAGCAGCTGCAGCCCTGCATTTTGTATGATTCGAAGCTTTCTTGTTTCCTGCAGTGAACAATGATAATGGGAAGTACTGGTCAGCAGGGACAAATATTAAATCAGTCTTCGGGCCTCCTGCCATATTTTCTGATGCTTGGGCCATCTTATATATAAACCCAGGAGAGTTTAGTAATTATTAGAAGAAAGTGTAATTAATTTATAGAGTTCTAGTTATTTTGCTGAGTACTGTCATTGGAAGTACAATGAAGCCTTTAAGTAACGTCCAGTCACTGTATAAAGCTGTCTTGTGGCTGCTAAACTTTCACATTATACTGAAGTTGGATATAAACACTCCTTTTATAACTTGCATGTCACTGAAGTACGCAGATGTCTTGGCTCTGAAAGCACATTTATGAAACGAGTGCAGTACTGGAGTTACGCCAGGATTGAGACTCGGTAGTTTGAGGAGGAGTCCTAATACCTCTCAGGATGGGAGGTCAGCTGAATAAGTGGGCCTCCCTTGTTCTGGCAGCAGAATACTAGTCCTGAGAGAGTGTGCCTTATGCATATTAGTTGCATTATGCTACAGTTCACTTCTGAAAAATCTGTATTATAACACTGCTTTGGTCCTTGTTGAAAAGGGCCATTTCTGTTTAGTGCAGGCGGTATGCCCGGTTAAATAGGAACATTGGAAAGAAAAAAAATCAGGAAAATTATACTAATTTTTGCCTTAATTTCATGACGATTTTGTGAAAGTGCATAGATTCCTCATGCTTATTTTATATAGCTGATACATGGGTGTGTATTTGTATAGTGTGTAGTATGTTATATATAGTGTGTGCAAATATATGAGTGTATATGTGTGTGTATATAAAACAGAGGTTATAAAGATGACTGTAGAATACCTCTAGCAGCATAAATTCAGATTGATTTCTAGAATGTTTCAGATGTTTTACATGTGAATGAAGTGTTTGTAATAAAACAGGTGTGACAGCAATGTCTCTGTGGCCGGATGGAGACATGGCTGTACATCATCCAAGTTGGATATTATACGTTCTTTCGTTTAAACCTAGTATATTATATAATTTGGCAGAAATATGGTGGAACAGAGTTCTTTTTCAGATAATATGCATTGTAGTTTTGATCTGTCATTTGAGACTAAAGTGTGAGATTTTATTTTAGTTATTTAGCACCAGAGGAATCGATGGCAGAGAGTTCAGCTCAGAGCTGAAGCACTTGTTTTTCAACACTGAGTCGCTTTCTTCCTCTAGTAATAATGATGCGATGTGAGCTAAAATTAGGATTGCAGTCATATGTATTTTACATTTCAACATTACATCTATTGAGCAAGATCCCTGGATCTGCAACAATGTGGTCTCAGTATCAGAAATGGTCCTATGAGAATTCTGATTTTGGTAGGGTATGTCTACACATTTATTACAGGCAGATATGCGTTAATTCTGGCCATGCTACAATTCTGAAGTCGTGGTGTGAAGTGCTGTGCCCAAGCTTACTGGGTTAACACAGGGCTGAAAACACCGCAGTAAAATTTCTGGCTAGAGCCGACTTGCATGTGACTGACCTGTTCACGTAGTGGCTAGTCAATCTTGTGCCGCCTGTACTTTGTAGATTTGTGGTTTTTAGATCCTTCTAGGAGGATATAGAAATATCAGTTACTCATGAGATTCCTGTATAGGGTCATGCTCGGGTACACCTGAGACTAGATAAACTGGGACTAGCTGCACAGTTCCTGTGGCTACAGATAACTAAGGGGCTCGGTTCGCTTCTGCTGAAAGATGGCATAATGCACCAACTGCACAAAGCTCAGCCACATTGGAGAACAGGAGCCCATATTTCTTTTGCATTATTTCAAGGTACTAGTGCTGTCTTTCAAATTCATAATGTAATAGATTACTTACAGAATTATGTTCAAATGTACAGATCTTGTATAATTATATACTCAAGCTTATAGATAATGTGTGAAATATCTTTTAAACAAATACTATCTTTTGGCAGAAGTAGTTATTGTTGGCTTTTTTGATTTGCCATGTTTTATGAAAAAAATGGTTAAGGTATTTGTGATACTTACTAGCAAAGAGTAAGATGAAATGTTTTGTTTGAACTCCTTTTATGCAATGTCCAGTCAAGGAATAATTCTTGGGTACAGACAGCAAAATGCTTATATCTCCTGGCTATTTGTAATACTCTGCGGTTAAGCTGTACAAGTAAAGGATCTAGTCATGTCCCTCCCTCTCATTAATCTGAAATGCAACTATGGGTTCTACCTTTCTGCAAGTAACTTTTGCCTAATGATCAGCACAACAAAATAGCCTTAGATATCAGAAAAAAAAATCTAGAGGGAAATGCTACATATGGACTGGCATGGAAATTATTAATGTTAGTCAACAGAGTCTTTCATTGTAATATTTAGTCCTCTCATGGTGACTTATTTCCAGCAATACAGAACAATGCTGTCAATTTTTATAAAAGATTTATTTTAGGTGTGTATATATATGCACAAGCGCTGTTCATACATTAGATTATCCTGTTGCTGGGTTTTTGTTTCCAATGGCAGAATACCATTGAATTATTTTCAGATTTTGATTTGCTGTAATGCTGAGATCCTTCTCCGCAGACCCACTACATAACTCTAGACATACTGTCCTCTATATTATACAGTTAATTATTTCTGCATGAATGCAATACTTAATTTTCTCTGCTTCTGTTGCATAGAAAACTTTTTAAACCTTCATTTTTCCAGAATTATTTGAAAGTTTAACCCTGTTCTTTGATATGCCCTCATGATGTGGTATTGAGTGTTGGTGTCTGGGTATATTTTTTTTATTCCATGCTGTAGGTGACTAATGAAAATGTGAAATGCAGTATTCAGGACAGACCCATTTAGTTTCCTACTGGATCCTCTCTTACATTTACACAATTTACTGACAATCTCTGAGGACACTTCCAAATGGCATTTACTACTGGAATTTCATTCCCTAAGTAGTACATTCCTCAAGGTTCATTAATTCACATAGTTTCTGAAAATGCAGTTGCCATTTAATGATTAGAGCTACCAAAACAAAATTAAGTGCAAGTGATTTCCCCTTTCTTTTGATGTCATTAAATAGCTACCAGAAAACAAGGTGAAATATTTTCCCTAATATTGAGGTCAGAGCTGCAAGAGAGAAAAAAATGTTGTTCAGATGCTCAGTGGTGGATATAAATTCATGGATTTCAACTGTTAAACAGGTCTTACAAAGAAAAGTCTACATCCTTGCTATAGTATTCAATTTCAAAAGAGGGTAGTGGTAGATAGCTGTGTCCAATAAGCTTAAAAGATGCAATGTCTGGAAGTTGAGGTTAAGGACAAAGATGAGTGAAATTCTTCAGATAAGGTATGAACTCGGTTAAGAACCTTTAGTCTCCAATTTAAATTTCAAATAACAAACACTTTTTCTGAAATGAAAGATCCTCCATTTTTTTAAACTTTTGATTTATGATGCAGAGGTAGTCTAAGAACTACTAATGGATAGTGCATGGATATATGCTGCAGTGGTACCTATACTGTCATTAAAACTTGCCACTCTCAGGTTGCCCATTATTTCAGGTTTCACATGAAAATGTGTTTAATATACACAAAATTTTGGACTAAATACTGTCCCAAAAAACTCCCCTGGCCTTGAAATATTTTAGCTTGGATTTAAAAGCTCAGACTTAGACAGGTGGATCAGCCTTCAAATAAGTGAATGGCTAGATGTTAATTTGATTCATCTAGACATCGTATCTTTTGAAACTTACCCATTTTATGACTTAAGAGTTAAGATTAATTATCTGACTTTGAGTAAATTGCAGCTGTAATTGAACTTCTTTGTCAAGGTTTCTAGAGTGATGGGATAATCCCAGCTGCCTGTGTGTTTCTAATGCATTGATTATGTCAGTTCTCTAGGTAAACTGGTAATTGGCCATTCTCATGAAATAAGAGGACTATCTGAAATGATGAGCAAGAAAAGTCAGTTACTGTAATACTTTGATATAATTTTCATAAATATGTTTCGTATCGTTTTTCAAAAAGACTATGAATGCAATAGGATCAACCAGTCATAGTCACCCCTACTTTCTTTGGAAGTACAAAACATGTACGTTTTCTAGTTTGTTTAGAGTGGAGAAGTGGATGTGAAGAATGGCAATCTTGAAAATATTCATAATTCCATGAAACTAAGTTTGTTAACAGAAGTTCCCTTTCTTTTGGTAGTCTCACAACTGAAGTCATAATTTTTCATTGCAGGCTTAATATATAAGGTAAATATTTCCCCAATTTTACTATTATTATGAAATATTTTTGAAACACCGAGGGAACTGTCGTGTATATACTATTGAGAACACACTGTAATATGAATTAATCTTAATCTTTTAATGATTTATTTTATCAAGTGCCTTTAAGAAATAGCCTTGCAATAGTTTTCTCAGGTATAAAAAAATGTTTTAAAAATTTATATCCCCATTAATAAATAAAGAATCTAAATGTTCAGTATAAATTATTAGATCAATAGAGTTTCTTAATAGCCAGTAATATGAAGTGTGCAATCCTTAGGCTTGTCTGACTTTGGTCTTGCATAAAACTTGAGAAAAGCATTAGCTAGCGTGTTTAGATCTTGCCTCAAGAAATCTAGCACCAGAAAAAGGATCAGTCTAGCCTGTTAGAGGCATTTTGGGGAGCCGGTGCCTTCTGTTTGGTTGTCATGGGCTTTGAAGTGAATTTTGTTTCCCTCAGAACTCAAGGACAGCTGTGCCTAACCCTAATCATAGAATAGTTTGGGTTGGAACGGACCTCTAAAGGCCATCTAGTCCAACCCCCCTGCCATGAGCAGGGCCATCTGCAACTAGATCAGGCTGCTCAGAGCCCCGTCCAGCCTGACCTTGAATGTTTCCAGGGATGGGGCTTCTACTGCCTCTCTCGGCAACCTGTTCCAGTTCCAACCTCACCACTCTCATTGTGAAAAAAATCTTCCTTATACCTAGTCTATATCTCCGTTCTTTCTGTTGAAAACTGTTACCCCTTGTCCTATAACAGCAGGCCCTGCTAAAAAGTTTCTCCCCATCTCTCTTACAGCCCCCCTTTAAGTGCTGAAAGGCCACAATCAGGTCTCCCTGCAGCCTTCTCTTCTCCAGGCTCCAACTCCCCCAGCCTGCCCTCACAGCAGAGGGGCTCCAGCCCTCTGACCATTTCTGTGTCCCTCCTCTGGCCCCGCTCCAACAGCCCCGTGTCTCTCCTGTGCTGAGGCCCCAGAGCAGACGCAGCACTGCAGGTGGGGTCTCACCAGAGCGGAGCAGAGGGGCAGAATCCCCTCCCTCGACCTGCTGCCCACGCGGCTTTGGATGCAGCCCAGGAGACGGTTGGCCTTCTGGGCTGCAAGCGCACATTGCTGGGTCGTGTCCACCTTCTTGTCCACCAGTACCCCCAAGTCCTTCTCAGCAGGGCTGCTCTCAATCCCTTCATCCCCCCAGCCTGTATTGATATCAGGGGTTACTTTGACCCAGGTGCAGGACCTTGCATTTGTCCATGTTGAGCCTCATGAAGTGCACCTGGGCTTACCTCTGGAGCTTGTCCAGGTCCCTCTGGATGGCATCATGTTCCTCAGGCATGTCCACTGCAACACTCAGCTTGGTGTTGTCTGCAAATTTGCTGAGAGTGCACTCAGTCCCACTGTGTCATTGATGAAGATCTTAAGAGTACCGGTCCCAATACAGATCCCTGAGGGCCACCACTTGTCACTGATCTGCATCAAGACATTGAGCCATTGACCACTACCCTTTTGTGTGACCATCCAGCCAATTCCTCATCCACCAAATGGTCCACCCATCAAATCCATATCTCTCCAATTTAGAGAGAAGCATGTTGCAGGGGGACCATGTCAAAGGCCTTATAGAAGTGCAGGTAGATGACATCTGTAACTCTCCCCTTGTCCACTGATTTAGTTGCTTCATCATAGAAGGCTGCTAGATTGGTCAGGTGG